>JAODAL010001395.1:0-220000 GCA_025379985.1 Phyllomedusa bahiana
TCTTTAATTTTAAATATGCAGCTGCAGTTGACGCACACGGGATTTCAGATCCAATACCCAAAAAAATCAGAAATAAAACGTTAAGAGAAGACAGCCCCTCTGAGACAAGCTGAGACACCCCCCAAAAATCGCTGTATAAAAATCAGTTCTTCAGTAACAATCAGCCGCGGCAGCACCTTCCTTGATGAGCACAGTGAGAGGAGTGTGAGCTCCCAGCGTCGCGCCCGGACTTATATAGTGCGGTGACGTCACAGAATCCCGCCGGTCTCTCTGATTGCTTCATCTCTGCACATTCATGCAGGCTATGCCCTTCTTCTTCCCCAGAGTGCTTTGCCCCATGTAGCGCCATGTGCTCGCAGCCATGTTTAACAATCCACAGCACACTTCGTTCACCGAAGTACCCCAAACTTCGACTTCGTTCAGAATCGAAGTGTTCCTGAAATTCTCAACGAATTCCACTTCATTTGAATCAATTCGCCCATCTCTAATCGTTGCCTTTGTCAGGCAAATGTCCTCTCTGATTACTGCTCATGCCATAGTTCTGTCTCTCTTGCCTACTGACTTTTCTCACAGGGGTTAGGTTGGGCCTACTGATACCCATACTTGTCAACTTTTAAAAATTGTCTTCAGATAGATTCATTTGCCATTGAATTTTTTAAAGACTATGCCCCATTAACAGGCCACATCCACTTTTTACAGGCTACGTCTGTTTTCTGTATGCCACTGCTTAAATCCCTAAATCATAATTGCCACATGTCTTGATAATCTGAGGGCCTTCCGATTTCCATCTTACTATTGATGCAGCACTGTGAGGGCTTTTTATTTGTGGAATAAGTTGGTGCTTTAATTGGTAGCATGTTGGGAGACAGGATTTTTTTTGACCACTTTTTGTTCAACTTTTTGTAAGGATGGATGAACATAAAAAATCTAATTCTGACAAGTTTTTCTACTGGTTTTTATGTGTCATTCAAAAAAAAAATTAAGTGTTTGATACTCTTATAGACTGTATGGTTATACAAACGGCAATACTTATTATGAGAAACTTTTTTTAGTTTTTTTTTTTACAAAAGGTGTTTTTATTGTGAGCGCAGGCTTTGTGTATGTTTTTAATTTTATTTTTTATATGTTCAAACATTTTTATTTAATTGCTTATCACTAGGGATGAGCGATATTATCAGCAAAAGTTTAAATTGCATGGTTTTTTAGGCTTATCGGAATTTCCGTCATCGCGATACTTTAGGTGACAATCTTAAAGATAATCTATTACTATCGCGCCATTTTCAGGGGTTTCCTGTCATTTTGGCGGCCAGCCAATCAGCTCCGAGGATACAGGGAGTGAGGAGGATGTACAACGTCACCACTTTGCGGAGTATGGATCTCATTGGCTGCAAAAATCACGTGACCTCGTTTTATCTATCAACGCATTTCCTGTTCAGCTCATTTTCTGTCTATGCCACTTCACAGGAAGACGTTTCTGTCTGCGTTTAAACCAATAGCTGTTCTAACATTTTTTTAGGTAGAGAAAGTTTTAAAGATATCTTCTGGTGTATCCAACCGCGGGGATGCGAGGTGGGGGTGGGGCAGCCGCGGGGCTGCTGGGTGGGGTGGGGTCGGCTGCGGGGGAGGGGCGGCAGTAGGTGGAGAGGCTTTTGAAAGGAAGGGAGATATTTTACAGCTCAGTGTGTTCTGTGACCTTGAATTGAAAAAGCATTTATTACCACTTTTTTGGCCAGCAGACCTGTGATAGGAGGTGAAATTGTCCCTGTGTTTTCAGTTCTATTGCAATCACTGAGTATCAGTGTTCCCAAAAAACGGCATAACTTATCCCTATAACTTAAATAGTTTTATTGAAGTCCGTGCCTCTGTTTGGTGTAAAGAGCTCAGTTGTACGCAAATTGTGTTATACATATTTCCTAGTAAATTGCGCCTGTAGGCAGTGGTGCGAAGGCCACCAAAATAATCCATATAACATTTAAATACTCTTATTGCAGTCCGTGCATCTGTTTGGCGCATAGAACTCAGTTGTACGCATATTGTACCTGTGCGGGTTTTTGGGTCATGCTGTGTTACAGGACAGGTATAGTCGATGTCCATTTCACTAAAATACTGCTTCAAAGACTCCTTTTTCCAGCACTTTTTTTAAATCTGGGGGGTCATGTAGATTTAAGGATCATGCTGCGTTCCAGGACAGGGATAGTCAATGTCCAGTTCAAGTAAAATGGGGTTCAAATCATACTGCCTTCTGGGACTTTTTTAATTTGTGGGTGATGCAAGTTTAAGGTCATGCTGTGGTAAAAAGACAGGGGTAGTGAATGGTCTGTGACTTTTTTTCTGTGACTTTTATAACCTAAGTGTGTTGCCTAAGATGTAGCACGTCTCCAATTGACTGTTGTGGACGTGACTTCCAGCTTCTCCACTCCTGTCTGGGTGTAAGAATGAAGCAGTTGTTCCTCTCCCATAGACTTTAATGGTCATCAGCGATAATCTATTATCGGATATCGGATATCGGCATGATAATTGCCGATATCGACATTCAATCCAATAACGATAGTTGACGTAATCACTTATCACTAGTTTTCACTATTTTTTTGTTCCAATATGGGCCCATAATACATGATCGTTTGATCACATTTATAATACATAGCAACATATTACAATATTACTATGTACAGTGAAGCAAAACATTATTTGATCTCTTGCTGTGCAAGTTTGCCCACTGACAAAGACATGAACAGTCTATAATTTTAAGGGTAGGTTAATTTTAACATTAAGAGATAGAAAATCCAAAATAAAATCTAGAAAATCACATTGTATAAATGATATAAATGTATTGCATTTTGCAGTGAGAAATAAGTGTTAGATCCCTCTGGCAAACAAGACTTAATACTTGGTGGCAAAACCCTTGTTGGCAAGTACAGCAGTCAGACGTTTTTCGTAGTTGATGATGAGGTTTGCGCACATGTCGGGAGGAATTTTGGTCCACTCCTCTTTGCAGATCATCTCTAAATCATTAAGATTTTGAGGCTGTCGCTTTGCAACTCGGAGCATCAACTCCCTCCATAAGTTTTCCATGGGATAAAGGTCTGGAGGCTGGCTAGGCCACTCCATGGCTTTAATGTGCTTCTTTTTGATCCATTGCTTTGTTGCCTTGGCTGTATTTTTTGGGTTTGTCTTGCTGGAAGAACCAGCCTTGAGGTTGTCACTCAGGATTTTACGGTACATGGCTCTTTCCATTCTCCCATTGATGTGGTGAAGTAGTCCTGTGCCCTTAGCAGAGAAACACCCCCAAAACAGAATGTTTCCACCTCCATGCTTGACAGTGGGGACGGTGTTCTTTGGGTCATAGGCAGCATTTCTCTTCCTCTAAACATGGCGAATTGAGTTAATGAAAAATAGATCATTTTTTGTATCTTCTGACCACAGCACCTTCTCCCAATCACTCACAGAATCATCCAGGTTTTCATTGGCAAACTTCCCATGGGCCTGTACATGTGCCTTCTTGAGCAGGTAAACCATTACAGCGTAATGTGTTACCAATGGTTTTCTTGGTGTCTGTGGTCCTAGCTGCCTTGAGATCATTAACAAGTTCCCCCGTGTAGTTTTAGGCTGATCTCTCACCTTCCTGATGATCAAAGATACCCCACGAGGTGAGATTTTGCATGGTGCCCCAGATCGATGTCGATTGACAGTCATTTTATATTTCTTCCATTTTCTAACTATTGCACTAACAGTTGTGTCCTTCTAAGGCTATGTACACACGGCTCGTTGCCGGCGTAATTGTGGGGATGGATTTCGCCCGCAATTACGCCCGCTGGCCCCATAGACATCCATTATCCACGGCGCGTATCCCGCCGGGTTAATGTGCATGTCACTTTCTCCCCGCTCGTGCAATACGTTGAGCGTAGAGAGCAGCTGTAATCCATAGTTCTCTATGAGAACTGTGGATTACCGTAATTATTGGGACGGGTTTGGTTTCATATTTTGCACAGTACGGCGCACAATACGGGACCAAATCCATCCCAAAATAAGCTGTGTGAACATCGCCTAACCCTGCATCTTATTTATGGATTTGTAACCCATTCCAACTTTGTGCAGTTCTATGGTCTTGTCCCTGACATCCTTAGAAAGCTCTTTGGTCTTGCCCATGTTGTAGAGGTTAGAGTCTGGCTAATTAATTGAGTCTGTGGACAGGAGTCTTTTATAAAGGTGACTATTTAAGACAGCTGTCTTTAATGTAGGTAACGAGTTGATTAGGAGCGTCTAACTGGTCTGTAGGAGCCAGAACTCTTAATGGTTGGTAGGGGATCAAATACTTATTTCTCTCAGCAAAATGCAAATAATTTATACAATGTGATTTTCTGGATTTTATTTTGGATATTCTATCTCTCAATTTTAAAATTAACCTACCCTTAATATTATAGACTGTTCATGTGTTTGTGAGTGGGCAAACTTACACAATCAGCAAGGGATCCAATAATTATTTCCTTCACTGTATTATCCTGTGACATGCAATCTATTACATTATGTCTTGAGCAGAACCTAATAGGCTTCTGTACATGGCAGAAACGGGTGCAACTATTTGGCTTCCAGCTGCCATGGCAACTTGTGCTGTGGGGGTACCAATGGTTGACAGAGTGAGCCCCTTCCCCCTGTCAACTCTCTAGATGCTGCGGACGCTATTCACCGCATCATCAAGGGGTTTAAATTCGCCGGGATTGGAGCCTACTTGCCACTGTCTGAGAAGTTAGATACTAGAACTTCTGCACTGGTTTATTAAACTGTCACCAGACAGTATCAATGTTTTACACTTCAACCCATTTGGACCTTCTTCAGCAGCAGTGGTCTAGTATTAAATGATGAAAGCTCAGTCAAATGAAATGCAACCATTGCTGTACAAGCTCAAAGCTTTCATTAATAAATACCGCTTATATGGTATACTCCCAGAATCCAGACCTTAAAACAAATACACACTTGTTATCAGACCCTCTAAATAAATACAGACTATGGAACAGATCCCCCAAATGAATATACAGTGTAAGTCAAAATTCCCAGGACACCCTTTTATTTCAAAAATGAAAGTGAAAATGACATATCTGAATACCCCAGTAAGTAATGGCTGAGAGGGATAATCTTTTAGTCTATGTTTGGAACATGGCCACCATCTTGAAAGCTGCCATATTGGATTAAGGGCAAGTTTTTCCAATGGAAGGTGGCTCAGAAGGGGTAATGTACCTCAATGGGGAGACGCAACATATCAGTGTGTGAGGATTTATCGCCTTTTACACCTCACTGGATATTTATACATTACAAAGTCTTTTTGGAATAGAGGCGACCTCTCCAGCACCATCTATTAGATGTAGCAGTCCTTAAATCATATGTGACTCATTGAGCCTTGAAATGTGACAGGATTCAAGCCAAGCCAGTAAAGTTCATCTACAGACAGCTGTTTCAGGGTGTTGCCTCCTCAACAAGGCAGAGTGTAACTTACTGGCTGGGTGAGAGGCGAGTGTGGCTTAGAAGGGGTGATATATCTCATTGGGGAGAAGCACCATGTTGATGTGTGAGGATTTATCGCCTTTTACACCTCACTAGATATTTGCATATAATAATGGCTTATGGTAAGAGAGATGAAATCTCCAGTGTCCATTATTGGATGTAGCAGTACTCAAGTCACATGTGACTCACTGAGCTCTGCAATGTGACAGGGTCCAAGCCAATGGGAAGGTTGTCATGTATCACATCAAAGAAGACCAGAATTAGCTCAGAAATCAACTACCACAATCAGATTTGAAATATCTCCTGTGGTTCAAAAGTTCAGTATAGCAAACAATGTCCTGACATTAACCCGAATTCAAACCATTGTCTGTGGCAATCAAGGCCATAACTTAAAGCTCCTGGGCCGCAGTGCAAGATCTCTGCCATTTATAATACTGGAGTCTCCATACATGGCAGACCCCTGCTACCTCTGCACCCTCTATAGCAATGCTCCTGGCAGCAACGACTGGTAGTGAAGAGGAACAAGGAGAGCTGGCTATTTTGTCATGTCACGGCATCTACAAGAATTAGCAAGCACCCCACCATTGTGCCACCAGGGAGGGTGTGAATCTTACTCATATCGTTTTCATACCTTTGATTTGGAGCTCTGATACCTGCATAGAAACCCCTCAAACGGGTTGAATAGGAATTTACTCATTGTAGTGACAGCAGAGTCAGGAGACAAAAGAATATGACAAAGCAGGCATAAACAGCTGAGGGCCCCTGGACAAGAAGAGTATATGGGCATCATTATCCAATATTGCAACATAGATGATTACCCTACTGTCTCTAACAGTCCATCAAATTTTACTACTGAAATTCATTGGCTCAGGCATTATTCTGCAGTCCAGTAAAAGGAAAAAGCTGTTTTTAGAATGACCAGATCCCATTACCAACTGTGCACCTGTGCAGCTGCATATTTGGATACAAGGCTCGGGCAGCAAACTGAATCAGTGCCCTATGTTACAGAAAACCTAGCTATGACTCATTGACGGTGCCGTCTTAATGCATGGGCATGTTGGGCAGTTGCCCGGAGCCAGGGGCGTAACTTCAAGCTCTTGGGCCCTGGTGCGAAAAGTGAAATGGGGCCCCCCAGTTACCATGCACCATTTACAATGCTGGTATCTTCTTATGTGGCAGGAGGGCACTTGGGCCCCCTCAGGCTGCTGGGCCCGGAAGCTACTGCTACCGCTGCACTCCCTGTAGCTACGCCCCTGCCCGGAGCCCAATGAGCATCGCGGTTCCATGCTGATCTGTGCAAACATCAGAATTTAACCTTAATTTTCCAATCACCCACTACAGCAACGAAATCTCCTGCTAATTTAGTAAAGGGAGAAAAATTATGACTTGTAGCGGAGAGAAGTGGGAGATTTTAATGTTGTGGTGGATGACCCTGTGGGAGGGTGTATAGGCAGGACCCAGTGCTCTGCTTTGCCCAGAGCCTATAATGCTATTCAGATGGCCCTTGATTAGATAGATCCATTACCCTACTACTTCTCAAGTCTGAACTTAACAATACCAAATGCCCTTATCCCTAATGCATTTTTATCCCACACTTCTATAAAATGTGTATAAGTTATAACTAGGGGCGTAACTAGAGAAGCCAGGCCCCCTGTTGGCATAGTCTCTCCCCCCCCCCCCCCCCTTGAGGGCCCCCTGTAGGCATAGTTCTCTCCCCCCCCCTTGAGGGCCCCCCTGTAGGCATAGTTCCCCCCCCCTTAGGGCCCCCTGTAGGCATAATTTCTCCTCCCCCCCCTTTAGAGCCCCCTGTAGGTATAGTTCTCCCCCCCCTTTAGAGCCCCCTGTAGGTATAGTTCTCCCCCCCCCCTTTAGAGCCCCCTGTAGGTATAGTTCTCCCCCCCCCCTTTAGAGCCCCCTGTAGGTATAGTTCTCCCCCCCCTTTAGAGCCCCCTGTAGGTATACTTCCCCCCCTGTAGGTATAGTCCCCCCTCCCCCTTTAGGGCCCCCCCATAGCTCATTACTTACCTGGCCGCGCGCCCCCCGCGTCTCCGTCTCCTCCCAGCCCCAAGCCTGCTGCTTTAGGCTTGGGACTGAGGACAGGAAGCACGGCAGGTGGCGCGATGACGTCACTCGCATCGCGCCGCCTGCAGAGCTAGGTACGGCAGGGGCAGGGAGCGCACAGCTCTCCCTGCTCTGCCGTGCATCTTAATTGTACGGACGTGCATACAATTAAGAGAGAGCCGCTGTGAAGCAAGGGGGCGGAGCCTGCTGCCGGCAGCGGCGTGCCCCCCCCCCCTTGCCTCACAGACCGGCCCCACAGCTCTGCACCCGCCGCAGTGAACTGTTATGTTCACTGCCGGCGGGCCGAGGAGCGGCATCACCGGGGTAGCAGACATGATAGCAGCTGCCCCGGGGCCGCGGGCCCCGCTAAGCCCCCGGGCCCCGGAGCAACTTCTACCCCGGTAGTTACGCCCCTGGTTATAACACATATTTCCTAGTAGCCTCAAATTATAGTCTGGGGCAACATGGTGGCTCGGTGATTAGCAGTGTTGCCTTGCAGTACTGGGTTAAAATCCCACCATTGACAACATCTGCAAGGAGTTTGTATGTTCTCCCTGTGTGTGTGGATTTCTTCTGGATACTCCAGTTTCCCTCCACATTACAAAAACCAACTAATAGGTTAATCTAGATTTTAGACTGTGAGCCCTAATGTGGACAGGGACCAATTTGACTAATGGCAACCCCTGTACAGTGCTATGGAATATAACAGTACCAATTAAATATATAGCATGATTTTCATAAGGCCGGATGCACACGCTGCAGCAACCCCATACAACACAACCACCCCCGCACTGGTTTACCAGTTATTGGATACAGATGCAGCCGACATGCTACTATAATAATTTTGGGTTCCTAGAAGTAGCGCTCACACAGTGTCTCTGCTTCATCCTAGCACAAGTTCGTCCTAGGCTCTTTGCCATATTATTTGCAGTGCCCATTAATGCTCATTGTATCACAATACAAGGCAGATAACAGACATATTGCCCTCCTCTGTAATGATGATGTGAAATGACACTTGTTCTATGGAGCTGCAGTCACTCCACAATATCCCAGTGTCTGTGCCGCAGTGATTTTTCTTTATGTGCTGGAAAGTGCAGTGTGATAAATGTGGACAGATGGCAGGCACAGCACACCTGGAATATGTGCAGAGGAGAGGCATCCCATGGGGTACAGGACATCTGCCCTAAAACACCACATCTAATACATAAATGGAGCCACATTCATCACTCATCACAGAACAGTTTACTAGATTACATTTATTGTATGGAATTTACTGTTACGTTATACTCAAGGCAGGATCACACAGTGCAGAGTAATATGTAATATCCAGTGGTCTCATGATTATAAATGATCAGGACAGGATCACCCAGTGCTGGTTATATCTAATACCCAGTGATCTCCTGACTGTAGATGATCAGGACAGGATCACCCAGTGCTGGTTATATCTAATACCCAGTGGTCTCCTGACTGTAGATGATCAGGACAGGATTACACAGTGTTGGTTATATCTAGTATCCAGTGACTTCCAGACTGTACATTATCAGGACAGGATCACCCAGTGCTGGTTATATCTAATATCCACTGATCTCCCGACTGTAGATGATCAGGACAGAATCACCCCGTGCTGGTTATATCTAATATCCAGTGATCTCCTGATGGTAGATGAGCAGGACAGGATCACACAGTGCTGGTTATATCTCATATCCACTGATCTCCTGATGGTAGATGATCAGGACAGGATCACCCAGTGCTGGTTATATCTAATATCTAGTGGTCTCCTGACTGTAGATGATCAGGACAGGATCACCCAGTACTGGTTATATCTAATATCCAGTGATCTCCTGACTGTAGATGATCAGGACAGGATCACACAGTGCTGGGTATATCTAATATACAGTGATCTCCTAACTGCAGATTATCAGAACAGGATTACTCAGTATTTGTTGAATCTAGTAACCAATGATCCCCTAAGTGTAGATGATCAGGACAGGATCACACACTGCTAGGTAATATGTAATATCCAGTGATCTACTGATTATAATGATCACACAGTATCTCCAAGTTCCTTTCTCTTGGACTGTGGGTGGTGGTGAGGATCTTGTGGCCTGTGCAGTGAATAGAGAGGTGCTCATACATGTGGGGGTCTCTCCTTTCGCCTCTGTAGGAGTTGCGAGTGCAGCTCAGTATTTAGACTGCTGGTAGCATCATTTATATGGATGTACAGTCACATTATACTATAACAAAGAGAAAGCATTAGGAGTCAAAGGCTCTCGGCCCTAATCCTACCAGGAGTCTTTCAAACCCAGGATGTGAGCGCTGCAAGTCCATATTACTAACCACACAGCCACTGTACCGAGAGCACATATTACTGCTGGTGGCAAGCAGTGCTCACCACTAATTGCTGCATTTCGCATCAAGTTCAGGTAAAGCTCATGGTTTTTCTGTGATTCACTTGTACTTGTAAAACAATGGAAATTTGTGTTAAACCTCGTGTGGTTTTGAGGGTGGTTCTTGGCAGCACAGCACACCACCGCCCCGTGAACTAAAAATAAAACTTAATAGGAACCACTGCAGATTCCCATTGCAATCACCAATTCAAGTGTCCTTTAGGCTATGTGCACACAGCGTAATTGCGGGGAGTACAGTATGGGCGCAATACGCCGGGTGTTTTGGGAGTCGCGCTGATCAACGCGCACTCCCGGAGCACAGGGGGGCCGGCAGCCTGCTGGCTCCATTGACATGCATTACCCATGGCGCGTAATTGCCACGAATAATTGACATGTCACTTATCTCCCCATGCGTACAGTGTGATCGTATTGTACACGCGGGGGGACGAGGTGTAATCCATAGCTCAATATGAGAGCTATGGATTACCATAATTGCGGCACACCCAAATAAGTCGTGTGAACATACCCATAAGGGCCGTTCACACGGCTTATTGCAGGGATGGATTGCAGCCGTATTGTGCTCCGTATTGTGCTGCAATACGGCTGGAATCCATCCCAGCCATTACGGTAATCCACAGTTCTCATAGAGAACTATGGATTCCTTCTCTCCTCGACGCTCGGCGAATCCGTGGGGTGGGGAGAAAGTGACATGTTCATAATCCCAGCGGGATATGCGTCATGGATAATGCATGTCTATGGGGCCGGCGGGCAGCGCTCCCACCCCGCCCCTTACTCAAGCCGTAATTGCGGGCGAAATCTGTCCCGCAATTATGGCTTGAATAAGCCGTGTGAACATACCCTTAGGCTCCATTAAGGTTTCATGAGGGACAGGGGGATTTGGGTGAAAAATAGGGACTGTACCTCCAAAAGAGGGATACTTGGGAAGTATGCCAATAACTATAGCCTTAGTAATTTCTATGTGTATGAGGTCTATGTTTCTTGAATGCAGAGGCATAGCTGTAGGGTAAGCAGAAGTAGCAGTCGATACGGGCCCTGGAGTTTGAGGGGCCCCAATGGCTCCTCTGCCACATTAAATGTTACCAGTATTATAAAAGGCACATGTTAGGTGGGGCACTTTTATAGATTTTTCATTGGGGCCCAGGAAATTTGAATACTTAAAGGGGTTGTCTCACTACATGTATTCATCTCACCTCAGTCTTGTTTTCTCAGTTTCATTGTTGAATTAAGGGACGTGTTTACTGACTACTACTGGCCTGCAGTGATGAACTGCTGAGGACACCGGGTCTGTAGCTATAGCAACCAGTGCAGGCAGCCTATAAGAAGAGACCAAACAGGTCTGTATCTATAGCGACCTGAGGAGCTGATGCAGCCCATACGAGAGATATCTTGGAGTAGGTAGGACACTGTTAATGGACACATATTGCAAAGTGACTTGTTTTTGCAAGATCTTTAACATAAAAAGCAATCCTTGTAGTGAGACAACTCCTTTAAAGTTGGGGTCACATGCTCCAGCAGCCATGTGTGGATGAAACATAGATATGATGGCAAATTCATGCTTCCATAGGCGGGTTTCATCCACATGCGAGCTTTGTGAGCCCAGGCTTATACATCAGGCGATACGCCCACAGAAAGACAAACATAGGATCTTCATTGCAGTCCCTAGAAGTAAAAGTTTGCATTTTAGGAAATTCCTCACATTTTTACCCTTTTGTCTCTAAATGATCCATAGACTGAAACAAACCACAATGCCCCAATACATTCAAGTTCTTCTGCATATGATTTATTAATGGTCTTATACTTATACTACTGGTCTTACGTTTGTATTGTTATGTGTATCCATGTGTTTGCTAGCTATAGGAATATCATTGCTGCCCAGCTGACCGCCATTGCTACTCCTGTGCCACATTATTGCATATGTTATAGGCTTCTCCCTTTTATATTTTTAGTAGGTTTTCTGCTGCCCCTCTCCCACCTCCAGTGTCACAATGATTAATCGCAGTCTCAGGCCGAGGTCAATTAGTGAGGGTCAGGTGGCATCAGAGGGTTAGGCTCATCTCTTTATTGAACACAATATTTTAGCACACACTGTCACCCCTTCGCATGATTTATGGCCGGACCAAGCTCACATTGCATCTCCTGCACCTCTCACCACCTCCATGGGTTCAGCACTCTCAGCTAATTATAAGCAAGCCAAGAGCACTAGGGAGAGAAAACAGGTTAAGAGATGCCAGAGGTGGGGAGCATGGTGCGGAAATGATGGAGGAAAAGGAAAAAAATAAGGGTGTGAGAATGTTTAATGTATGAAATCATTGGAGAGATGGGATTTTATGAGCGTGAATTGATGTAATCCCTCTAGACTTCCAACTCCTCTTAGCTCCATGTTCTCATCAATACATCATCAATACTCTTCTAATGTACTGCACTATCATCCATCAGCCAACAAGCAACTCTGCTGTACTCCAATATCTGCTGCTACCCAGCACTAGTCATAGGTCTGTTTATGCCCTGTGTAGTATCTTCCATAGTGTACCATATAGTTTCCATTAGAGGGTGGCACCATGTAGGTGTATGGAGACTTATACACCATTAGTTGCTCCACTAAATGTAAATATATTCAAAAAGGCTCATGGGAAATGAGCATGGACTCTGCAGCGCCAACTCGAATATATTTAGATTTCAGTAGAGCAACTAATGGCATATAAGTCTCCATACACCTTCAAGGTTCCTCTCCCTAATGAGTAATGTTATCCCTTTTAAACGACACCTAGGGCATCTCACCAGTATCCTACTTTGCACCGATAAGGAGTGAAGACTCCGAAGCAGCTGTCTGCAGAAGAATATCTGGTTGGGAATAGTTCCATTCACATTGCAAGCCTCAGTGAGTCAGATGTGACTTGAGAAATGCTACCACCAATAGGAGGCACCGCAGAATTATAGCTCCTCTCCCATGAGCCTTTTTGAAGGTACAGTGTCCTCAGTGAGTTTGATGTGTTTTAAGGACTATTACATCCAATAGGTGGCGCTGCAGTGTTCTATCTCTGTTCCCATGAGCTGTTTTGAAGATACAGTACCCTCACTGAATCAGATGTGATGTGAGCAACGCTACAACCAATAGGTGGCGCTGAAGTGTTCTAGCTTCTTTCCCATGAGCCTTTTTGAATATACAGTGTCCATATGACACTGCCCGATGGCTCCCTGAATACCTCTGCCCAATTTACAACCATGGGGGGTAAAATTTCCTCCTGTACATACAGTGACGGAAATAATTATTTGATCCCTTGCTGATTTTGTAAGTTTGGCCACTGACAAAGACATGAACAGTCTATAATTTTGTCTATAATTTTAAGGGAAGGTTAATTTTAACATTGAGAGATAGAATATCCAAAATAAAATCCAGAAAATCACATTGTATAAATTATATAAATTTATTTACATTTTGCTGAGAAATAAGTATTTGTTCCCCTACCAACCATTAAGAGTTCTGGCTAGAACAGCTAGACGCTCCTAATCTACTTGTTACCTGCATTAGACACCTGTCTTAAATAGTCACCTTTATAAAAGACTCCTGTCCACAGACTCAATTAATCATTCAGACTCTAACCTCTACAACATGGGCAAGACCATAGAGCTTTCTAAGGATGTCAGGGACAAGATCATAGACCTGCACAAAGCTTGAATGGGCTACAAGTGGGCTACAAGAGAAGGAAACAACTGTTGGTGCAATAGTAAGAAAATGGAAGAAATACAAAATGACTGTCAATCGACATCGATCTGAGGCACCATGCAAAATCTCACCTCGTGGGGCATCCTTAATCATGAGGAAGGTGAGATATCAGCCTAAAACTACACGGGGGAACTTGTTAATGATCTCAAGGCCGCTAGGAACACTGTCACCAAGAAAACCATTGGTAACGCATAACGCTGTAATGGTTTAAAATCCTGCAATGCCCGCAAGGTCCCCCTGCTCAAGAAGGCGCATGTGCTGACCCGTCTGAAGTTTGCCAGTGAACATCTGGATGATTCTGTGAGTGATTGGAGAAGGTGCTGGGGTCAGATGAGACAAAAATTGAGGTCTTTGGCATTAACTCAACTCGTTGTGTTTAGAGGAAGAGAAATGCTGCCTATGACCCAAAGAACACCATCCCCCACTGTCAAACATGAATGCGGAAACATTTTGTTTTGGGGGTGTTTCAATGGGAGAATGGATGGAGAAATGTACCGTAAAATGACAACCTGCTTCCTCCGCCAGGACATTAAAATAGGTCGTGGCTGGGTCTTCCAAGACATACAACCAAGGCAACAAAAGAGTGGCTCAAAAAGAACAAAAAGAAGCACATTAAGGCCGTGGAGGGGTCTAGCCAGTCCCCAGACCATGATCCCATTGAAAACTTATGGAGGGAGTTGAAGCTCTGAGTTGCCAAGCGACAACCTCAAAATCTTAATGATTTAGAGATGATCTGCAAAGAAGAATGGACCAAAATTGCTCCTGACATGTGCGCAAACCTCATTATCAACTACAAAAAACATCTGACTGCTGTGCTTGCCAACAAGGGTTTGGCCACCAAGTATTAAGTCTTGTTTGCCAGAGGGATCAAATACTTATTCTCTCAGCCAAATGCAAATAAAGTTTATATAATTTATACAATGTGATTTTCCGGATTTTATTTCTGATATTCTATCTCTCAATGTTAAAATTAACCTACCCTTAAAATTATAGACTGTTCATGTCTTAGTCAGTGGGCAAACTTACACAATCAGCAAGGGATCAAATACTTATTTCCTTCACTGTAGGTTTGAGCACCAAGTATGAGATGGGTAGAGTGTGCTTAGGGCGCTTAGGCCAGCAAGAACAATGGCATCTCCTTTAGTTGAAAGAATGTATGCATCCTGGCAAATAAAAAGTTTGCTTTTATTGCACTAAAAATGTGGCCATTCTCTTGTCAAATCCAAGACAAACTGATGGCATGAATACCTTGCAGCTCAGAGCCCCCCTATTCAACTGTCTATGGCAGGTGAATACCAGTGGCAATTTTTTGTTACAAACAAAAGTTGGAAAGGACTGTTATGATATATGTTAGTGGTGAAGAAGGTATACAGTGGAGAAAAAAAGTATTTAGACAGCCACCAATTGTGCAAGTTCTCCCACTTAAAAAGATGAGAGAGGCCTCTTTCACCACCGGGGCAACGACGGAGTGTCTTTGCAAGAAGCAGTTCAAGGTCCTGGAGTGGCCTAGCCAGTCTCCAGATCTCAACCCCATAGAAAAACTTTTGAAGGGAGTTGAAAGTCTGGGTTGCCCAGCAACAGCTCCAAAACATCACTGCTCTAGAGGAGATCTGCATGGAGGAATGGGCCAACATACCAGCAACAGTGTATGCCAACCTTGTGAAGACTTACAGAAAACGATTGACCTCTGTCATTGCCAACAAAGGATATATAACAAAGTATTGAGAGGAACTTTTGTTATTGATCAAATACTTATTTTCCACCATAATTTGCAAATAAATGCTTTCCAAATCAGACAATGTGAGTGTCGGGATTTGTTTTCTCATTTTGTCTATCATAGTTGAGGTCGACCTATGATGTCAATTACAGGCATCTCTCATCTTTTTAAGTGGGAGAACTTGCACAATTGGTGGCTGACTAAATACTTTTTTACCCACAGTATGTGATTATGCAATCTATTTTGGACTGGCCATGTAAGTGATGCGTCGCATGCATATTTTTCCTATATGAACAACATACTGCGATATGTATGGTCAGCATAACATTGCAGTTCACCCAACACAGTAATGCTCTAGTGCCAGCAACACTCCCAGGATAGACCAATCTGGATGGCACAATGCATGTAGAGGATGCCCTCTCCCATGAGGTTTTTGTACATGAAAGGACTGAAACTAATGACTTTGCTTCTACGTGTTTCAAGCATGTAGGTAAGGCTGATGCTGGCCATGTATATCTCTATGATCCCCCGATGGATCCATGCTCTGACACAATAAGGTCTAGCGGAAAACAATCCCATTTGGAGATGACTTTACAGCCAATTACTTCTCACTGGAGCCTATTTAGTACTGGAGGGTTCACAAATAACGAATTAGATCCTATTGATGAAATGTTCTCTGTGTGCAATGATCGCAAAAATGTTGAAGTGAAAGTGGACTTGCACATGTTCTGTCTACCAGGCACGTAGGTCCTTAAAATAAAGTCCTCTAGCGGCCAATATATGGTACCAACGATGTTCTAAGGAAGAATACCTCTATAATATGGCATTTAAAGGAGCATAATATGTATGAAATTGGAGGTATAGTAAGACCCCATAGACTTCTAGTAACATTATTACATAGGCTGTAAGGCTGAAAACTAGTAAATGTCCATTCAGTTCAGTCTATTATCCTGCAGTGTTGATCCAGAGGAAGGCAAAACCCCCATGAGCTGGAAGTCAATTTTACTCATGTTATGGAAGCCGTTTCTTCCTTACTACAAATCTGACAATCAGTGTAAATCTCTGGATCAACAACCCTTCTCCAGAAATCAGTTTACTCAGGGATGCAAAATGTTTTCTGGTCCAAGAGCCACATTGTCATATTATACCTCTCCCAAAGACCGCTGTAAATCTTAGAAGGGTATTCCCCATTTAAGAATATATAGCACTTCAATTGTAAATACTTAAAATGGCTGCGAGGTCTTGGTTCCACTTTAGCAACTGCCAGAGATCAGAATGGGGAGCGGGGAAGGGGGGAGGTTGCCTCTGATCGATTCTTCAGAAAGAAGATATGAGGCGCCTATTTTCATTGTAGTTTTTGGGGTTTACAGAAATGGCTGCTTCACAACTTTAGCTTGAGAGAACAGCGCACATATATGGCCGCCTCTCCATCTCCTCTCCTCCTCTCTGGAGTTTGGAACCTATCAGACATGTTTATGGTTTATCTTGCTGAACCGCCATGATTGTGTCAGAAATTAAATCCAGAGATAATACAAAAACAATTTTTACTGGATTGTTCATTTAGGTTCCTTAAAATACAGACAGCCTTATAGTGCCAGCCAGACAGTGTCCACCATAACAAAGCTAGCCATACAATGTCCACCATACCAGTGCCAGCCATAGTGTCTGCCATAAGAGTGCCAGCCATACAATGATCACCATACCAGTGCAAGTTATACAAGGAACCATAACAGTTCCCACTATAACAGTGCCAGCCATATGGTACTCATCATAACAGTGATAGCCATACAGTGCCAACCATACCAGTGCAAGCTATACAGGGAACAATAACAGTTCCCACTATAAAAGTGCCAGCCATACAGTACTCACCATAACAGTAATAGCCATACAATGCCCACCATACTAGTGCCAGTCATACAGTGTCCACCATAACAATGCCAGCCATACAATGCCCACCATACCAGTGCAAGCTATACAGGGAACCATAACAGTTCCCACTATAGCATTGTCCACCATAACGGTGCCAGCCATACAGTACTCACCATAACAGTGATAGCCATGCAGTTTCCAGCCATACAGTGTCTGCCATACCAGTGCCAGACATACAGTGCCCACAATAACAGTGTCAGCCATGCAGTGCCCACTGTATGCAGCTGTCAAAGATAAATGCTACTTTCTAACTATGATTACAGAGATTATTGCTGGCTTGTGTCCTGATGATGGGGGATGCACACAAAGGCAGGAGGCGGCATGTTGTGTATCCCTGCTATAAATTGTAATACTATTATACTTCAGAAATGCATCAAGATGTTTTTTTTAAACTCATTTAATGAGTTCACCATGACCAGTTCCTCTGCAGAGAGTTCCACAGTCTCACTGCTCTTACAGTAAAGAATCCCCTTCTATGTTTATATAGAAACTTTCTTTCCTCTAGACGTAGTGGATGACTCCTTGTTATAGTCCTGGGTATAAATAGATCATGGGGAAGATCTCTACCTTGACTTATTTATACACAGTTTTTGGTCACCCTTTAGCTGCATTTTATCTAAACTAAACAACTCTAGTTTTGATCATTTTAGGGGTATTGTAGTCCATCCATTCCAAGTATTACTTTGGTTGCTCGCCTTTAAATGTGTTCAAGCTCTACAATGTCTTTCCTGTGCACTGGTGCCCAAAACTGTACACAGTATTCCACATGTGGTCTGACTAGTGATTTGTATTATAGTAGACCTTCATTGTCCGACCCTTTAAATTCACCCCATGATCTTATTTGCCTTGGCAGCAGCTGCCTGACACTAGCTGCTTCAGTTAAAAAGGCTTCCTATCTCAGACATTAAAGGGGTTGTCTCAGTACAAGGATTGCTTTTTATGTTAAAGATCTTGCAAAAAATAGCACTTGGCAATATATGTCCATTAACAGTGTCCTACCTATTCCTAGATATCCCTCTTGTATGGGCTGCATCAGCTCCTGTGGTCGCTATAGCTACAGACCTGTTGAATCTCTCATGATAGGATGCCCACACTGGTTGCTATAGCTACAGACCTGGATTCTACTGCAGCCTAGTAGAAGCCAGTAAACACGCCCCTGAATTCAAAATGAAACCAAGAACAGGACTGAGGTAAGATGAATCAATGTAGTGAGACAACCCCTTTAAAGGCATTTATTTCAGCGAATAGTCCCTTGAAAGTCTCATAGCAGAACAGGGGGTGGCTGCTCGTGCCCAACACTCCCTGTTCATTTTAGTGAGAATTCTGAGTACAGCCAAATAGGTTCTTGAGCAAATTCTTTCCAAGCACAACTCCTCAGTGCTCTGCCCATTCTAAGAATAGGTGTGGGTCTCAGAGGTGGGATCTGCAACTATCAGACATTATTGCATATCCTATAGATATGCAATGAATATCTAAATGGGAAAACCCCTTTAAAGGGGTTGTCCCACTTCAGACACTGATGATATCTCACTGGGATTTGCCATTAATGTCAGATAGGTCCGGGTCCCACCTCTCAAGAAAGTGTCTCAATACCTCTCTATTTTGACAGGAGAGGTGGTCAGCACTCTCCTATTGAAATCAATGGGAGTTCAACATACAGCCAAGCACGCCGTTTGCCTCTAATCTCCCACTGCTTTCAATAGGAGAGTGCTGACCTGACCACCTCTCCGATCAAAATAGAGAGGTATTGGGGCTTATTCTTGAGATAGGGGTGGGTTCCAGAGGTGATATTGATGGCATATCCTAGTGAACCCTTTACAGTCTTTGTCCATGTCAGTTTTACACCGTGTTTTCCCATTTAGTATTTCTGCCATTTATTGTGTTATCATGTGCAAAACCTACTGATACTTATGATATGATATTTATCAGTGTAACAGTGTAATTAAACCAGATAACTTTCAGTATAAGCTGTCCAATCTACATAAGGTATAGACTGTAACGGATGTGGTAGTGGATCCTCTGAACCACCACAAGCGATGTCTAAGTGGTCCGGTTTTCACCAGAGCCCGCCGCAAAGCGGGATGGACTTGCTGCGGCGGATAACTACCAGGTCGCTACCCCTGACGTGACTTGCTTGCGGTGGCAGCCGAGGTGTTGCGCGGCAGTGGTTCGTAGTCGGGGACAGGCAGAAGGTGAGGACAGGCGGCTATGGTTCGTGGTCAAGGGACGGAGGCAGAAGGTTCGGTACACGGTTATCAGAACACGACACACTGGAATGCTTCCTCTCTAGGCACAGGGCACTAGGAGCGTGGCGAGGTAAGTGCCTAAGCGCAGGGACACCCGTAACACTAAGCCCCCCATTGTGGGCTCCCCCTATTAATGGCACGCAGAAACCTAGACAAGAGACACAGATCCAGGATGTTCTCCTCCGGCTCCCACGACCTTTCCTCCGGCCCAAACCCCTTCCAGTCGATCAAAAAAAATCATCTCCCCCTAACCGTCTTCATGGCCAAAATTTCTTTGACGGCAAAAACATTGGTGGAGTCAGCTACGGGAGACCGGTTAAGGATGACCGGTTTCAGTAGGGAGACATGGAAAGAGTTTGGGATGCACATGGTCGGAGGGAGCCGGAGCTTGTACGCCACCGGATTGATGCGCCTGAGAATTTCTAAGGGACCTAAAAACCTGGGACCCAGCTTGTAGCTGGGAATTTTAAAGCAGACTTACCTGGCAGACAGCCATACCTTATCCCCCGGGACAAAGGAAGGAGGGGGTCTTCTTTTCTCGTCCGCTTGGACCTTCATACGGGCCGAGGCCTGGAGCAGGGATTGGCGCGTATCCTTCCAAACGGCAGACAGGTCGCGGACCAGACTATCTACCGCAGGGACATCGGAGGAGGCAGAGGGCAGCGGAAGGGGTGAGCGGGGGTGCCGACCGAAGACGATGAAGAAGGGGGACGCCCCAGCGGAATCGGAGTCGAGAGAATTATAAGAAAACGCCGCCCATGGCAATAGACCAGACCAATCATCTTGTCTTGGGGATACGAAGTGGCGGAGATAGGTACCCAAGACTTGGTTCACACTCTCCACTTGCCCATTAGATTGTGGGTGGTACGCGGAGGAGAAGTCCAGTTCCACTTGTAGGAGAGAACAGAGGCCTCGCCAAAATCTTGAGACGAATTGCACTCCCCGATCCGAGACAATGTGGAGGGGAAGTCCATGTAGACGGAAGATATGTTTAAAAAATAGCTTGGCAAGTCGAGGAGCAGAGGGGAGACCGGGCAAGGGAATGAAGTGTGCCATTTTCGAAAAACGGTCAGTGACCACCCAGATAACCGTATTACCATCAGAGGAAGGCAGATCGGTGATGAAGTCCATGGCAATGTGGACCCAAGGACTGTTAGGATAGGGCAGAGGCTGCAGCAGACCCGCCGGTTTGGTGCGCGGGGACTTGTTGCGAGCACAAGTAGTACATGCCTCCACGAATTCCTTCACGTCTTTGGCTAGCTCCGGCCACCAGTAAAAACGGGAAATCAGAGAGAATGACTTTCGAACTCCTGGGTGTCCGGCAATTTGGGAACAATGTCCCCAGTTCAGCTCCCTCTTCCGGAATACAGGGCGCATATACGTCTTACCCGGGGGTGCGCGCTGGAGATTTGCGAGGGCCACGGATATCAGACGTTCTGCGGGTACAATATGCTGAGGCTTAGCCTCCTCTTCTCCACTAATATCAGAGGCACGAGACAGGGCATCAGCTTTGACATTCTTCTCTGCTGGTCGAAAGTGTACAACAAAATTGAAGCGTGAAAAAAACAGTGACCACCTGGCTTGGCGCGGGTTCAGCCGCTGCGCTGTTTGGAGGTAAAGGAGGTTCTTGTGATCGGTGAAGATGTTGATGGGATGCCGAGCACCCTCCAGGAGGTGTCGCCATTCCTCCAAGGCAAGCTTAATGGCCAGTAACTCCCGATCACCGATGGTGTAATTCCTCTCAGCGGGCGAAAAGGTTTTAGAAAAAAACCCGCAGGTCCGAATCTTGCCCTTAGGGCCCTTCTTGGTGAGAGCTGCTCCAGCGCCCATGGAAGAAGCGTCAACTTCCAAGAAGAAAGGGCACTCAGTATCCGGACGGGATAGAACAGGAGCAGAAGCGAAGGCGGCTTTTAATTTGGAGAAGGCCTTTTGTGCGGCAGGTGGCCAAAGTCGGGGGTTGCCATGTTTCCTGGTTAGAGCCACAATTGGGGCGACCAACATTGAGAAATGAGGGATGAACTGCCTGTTATAGTTCGCAAACCCTAAAAAGCGTTGGATGGCCCGAAGACCAACAGGTCGGGGCCACTGTAG
This sequence comes from Phyllomedusa bahiana, assembly GCA_025379985.1. Classification (NCBI taxonomy): domain Eukaryota; kingdom Metazoa; phylum Chordata; class Amphibia; order Anura; family Hylidae; genus Phyllomedusa; species Phyllomedusa bahiana. The sequence goes on from JAODAL010001395.1 coordinate 21,673, forward strand.
GACGGCGGAGAGCTTGTCAGGGTCCATCTGTAGCCCCTTGTCGGAGATAATGTAGCCGAGGAACGGGAGGCCGGTCTGGTAGAAAATGCATTTCTCAAGCTTGGCGTAGAGATGATTGTTGCGCAGACGCCTCAGTACCTGAGGTACGTGGGACTGGTGGGACTCCGGATCGGGTGAAAAAATCAGAATGTCGTCCAGGTAAACCACTACGCAGGAATATAGGAGATCTCTGATAATATCATTAACGAACTCCTGAAAAACCGCGGGGGGCGTTGCACAGGCCGAAGGGCATCACCAGATATTCGAAGTGCCCATCCAGAGTGTTAAAGGCCGTTTTCCACTCGTCCCCCTCTCTGATCCGAATGAGGTTGTAAGCATCCCGCAAATCCAACTTGGAAAATATTCTGGCCCCTCGGAGACGGTCAAAAAGTTTGGTAATTAACGGTAAAGGGTACCGGTTTTTAATGATGATTTTGTTCAGTCCGCGGTAGTCGATGCACGGGCGCAGTGACCCGTCTTTCTTCTCCATGAAGAAAAACCCAGCGCCTGCATGAGAGGTGGACTTGCGAATGAAACCTTTACGAAGATTTTCTTGGATATAGATTGACATAGCCTGGGTCTCGGGTACCGATAGCGGGTAGACCCTACCCCGGGGAGGACTAGTCCCGGGCAGTAGATCAATGGGACAATCATAGGCACGATGAGGCGGGAGAGTCTCCGCTTGCTTCTCCGAGAAAACATCCTTAAAGTCCTGGTACTGTGTCGGCAGACCTGGAAGACCTTTGGGAGATAGATAGGAGTGGGGCGCACCGGGCGAGGTGCCACTAAGCAGCGAGACTGGCAGTCGTGACCCCAACGCAGAACTTCGCCTGTCTTCCAGTCAAGCATTGGGGCGTGACTTTGCAGCCACGGAACCCCCAGACGAATCGCTGAGGAAGAAGGGGGTAGCACGAAGAACGCGATCCTCTCTTTATGTAGAGCTGCCACTTGCAGAGACACCGGTTCCGTCCGGAAGAGGGTAAGATCACTCAGTAGTTCGCCGCTGACTGATGAGATCACCAGGGGCTGGTCTAAGCGGACCACTGGGAGGCGATACTTAGTCACCAGGGTAGCATCAATAAAATTCCTGGCTGATCCGGAGTCCAGGAATGCAGCCACTTGGATCGTAGTTCTGGAATGGGTCGTGATCCGAACCGGCAAAGTGATACGGGGAGAGGTATTGCTCACACCTAGGGACGCTTCTCCCACGAAGTCTAGGTGTGTGCATTTCCCGGACGTTGCGGACGGAGCGGACAACCCCTGAGGAGGTGTCGCAGTAGAGGCATGGGTTCCCCTCACGTCGTTGATTAAGTTCCTGCGGAGTCAGGTGGGCTCTGTCCACTTGCATGGCCTCTTCCATGGTTGGCTGGGAAGAAGGCAGTGGAGGCCGAAGAAACACCGGCGCAAGACGAGGCAGACGACGTGTTTGGGTTGGTACCCGCTATTGACGGAGTTCCTCCCGTCTCTCCGAGAAACAGATATCAATCCGGGTCGCTAGATGGATCAGCTCACTCAATGAGGACGGAGGATCCCGGGTGGAAAGGGCATCCTTAATCTGGCTGGAGAGGCCCTTCTTGAACGTGGCGCATAATGCTGCATCGTTCCATGCCAACTCGGAAGCTAGAGTGCAGAATTGCACGGCGTAGTCTCCTACGGAGGAGTTCCCTTGCTGGAGGTTCAGCAACGCGGTCTCCGCTGAGGATGCACGGGCGGGTTCCTCGAACACACTTCGGAACTCCTGAAGAAAAGTACCCAGGTCAGCTGTGACGGGGTCGTCTCGGTCCCAAAGCGGGGTCGCCCAGGCTAGGGCTTTCCCAGAAAGCAGACTGACCACGAAGGCCACCTTAAACCTTTCTGACGGGAACTGTCCGGCCATGAGTTCCACATGGAGTGAGCATTGGGTGATGAAGCCCCTGCAGGCCTTAGGATCCCCATCAAATTTCGTCGGCATAGACAACCGGAGCTTGGGGCCAGCGGACATTATTGGAGCTGCTGCCACGAGAGCTCCCACGGCAGCTGACTGCTGCTGCTGGGTGGCGAAAAGCTGCTGCATCATAGACGATAGCTGATTAAGCTGTTGTGCTTGCTGAGCGATCTGCTTGGATTGCTGGGCCACGATGGTGGTGATATCAGAGACACTCGGAAGAGGCACCTTGGCGGGATCCATGGCCGAATCAAACTGTAACGGATGTGGTAGTGGATCCTCTGAACCACCACAAGCGGTGGTATAAGCCACGCCAGGGAGCGGAGTCTAAGTAAGTTCGGTTTTCACCAGAGCCCGCCGCAAAGCGGGATGGACTTGCTGCGGTGGGTTACTAACAGGTCGCTACCCCTGACGTGACCTGTTTGCGGTGGCAGCCGAGGTGTTGCGCGGTACAGAATCGTGAAGCAGGCTCGTAGTCGGGGACAGGCAGAAGGTCGGTGCAAGCGGCAGTGGTTCATAGTCGGGGACAGGCAGAAGGTCAGGAAAGGCGCCAATGGTTCGTGGTCAAGGGACGGAGGCAGAAGGTACGGTACACGGTAATCAGAACAGGACACTCTGGAACGCTTCCTCTCTAGGCACAGGGCACTATCGATTCGGCAATGTGCTAAGGAAGGGGCAGAGCTTAAATAGGGTCATCACCTGGTGAGACCAATCACCTGCGTGCTGTCCCTTTAAATTGTCCTGTAGTGCCGAGACGGAAACAGGAGCGGGGCGAGGTAAGTGGGACACAGAGCCGTCGGGGTGTCCGCAGCCCGAGCGCCGGGCTGCGGCACGGACCGCAGCAGGAGGCGCTGCGGCGTTGCGGGTGTGCCTGCGACCCGACACGGGAGTCGCAGGGACACCCGTAACATAGACCACTGTATGCATGCTATGACTAAGGGTGTAGTTTCACCCGAAACACGTTAGCTGTTGGGTTTTTGTATGGCTATGGAGGCTAATAGTTTTTATGGATATCAATGAACCTTATTAAGTTTTATCTCCAGTTCTTGTATTGCTGGAACCGCTGTATCATCTCTTTCAAACTGCATAGGCCACTGTATACAGTCATTTGTATATAGTATTTTTCATTCAGTTTTTTTCTATAAGCTCCAAATGTAATTTTCAGGTCTCCCTGAGCTAGTGGTTGGTGACTAGCTGTTATAATGTCTCCCTTAAAACACACACATCCTGCTTACCTATACCTCTAAAGCACAAATTCAGAAAACATGGAAGACACTATAGAGCATTACTGAGCAGTGTAAGTTGTGATTCAAACAATGGCATGAGATATCACACTGGATGCTGCAGCTGTGTATAGTTGTAGCTACACCATTCACCCCCTTACCCTTTCCATAGACTTCTATGGCGAGTATGTAACCTGATCCCTTAGTAGACTTACCATCTGCCTTGTATATAGTTTTTAGTAGGTATTTCAGTGTGACTAATAAGTTAAGGAGAGAGAGGGAGCAGGAAAGGGGTCTGATAAGCAAAAAAGTGATGTTTCTCTTAGAACCTATATTACAAAGTTTCTTGTATTATTGATTTATGTAAATTTTCTTGAAAAGTTCGTGGCCATTCAAACCTCATTTGCCGTTTTCTGAATAAGCTTCCGACCTATCCAGGACCATTTGTAACAAATTTGTGTTGTATTATACAACATGGAGACTGTACGGAGTCATAATACAGCTGCGTGGGTTAGCCCTACAACTTACCCTTGTAAAGATTATCCAATAGGACACGTATCTTAACATAATAAGAAATTCATGGCAGCTGTCCACTTCTCTGATTTGACAAAAACGATCAGTGGCCAAGTAATTTTTAAGCAAGTTCGATAAATTCTCCATCCAATTAGGATGCAAAATGTGACTTGGCGTGTCCAGAAGGCCAGTTTAAAGAAATGTTTAAGGTAAGAGCTCTGGAATGAGAAGCTTGGCAGCAGTAACACATAGAACAGATTGTGTATGAGCACTAGCATATTATAGAAGGGTGTAGCTGTTTTCTACATGTGCTGTGAACATGAGTAATAGGAATCAATTATGATTTCCAGACACCAAGCATATGAAATAAGATGAATTACTACAATATTATATCTGATAGGGAAATATGTCAATGGAGAACGCTTAATGAGTTTTACTGTGGTGGTTGTGAACCTTGTGAGATGTTTCTATGTTATTTGTGCCAAAATGGACAAGATAAGTGTTGGGCTTCAGACTCAGGTCAAGTCAAATTAGATCAGAATCTGAGTGCTTCGATTAATGTTGGGCCAAACCAAATTTTGGCACAAATGTCAATTTTAAACTGTATCCCTAAGTTGAGGTTAGGATATTTAGGCCTTTATAGGTCTAGTTTACCACTATATGGCACTTCCGGGTCCAGCAGTGATGTTGTCCTGACATCAGTTCTGCTTCAATGTCACTTCTGGTCTCAAGGCACATTAGACCAGACGTGGCATTGGAAGGGAAGTGATGGCGGAGTGATGTCGTTGGATGTGCCATGGAGAGGTAAGTTAATCCTAATTAGGCTTAAAACCCTAAACCTAACCCTAGTTTATAATTATAGAGTAGGGTTAGGAACAGAGTAGAAAATGTTGGGTTCAGAAGGTCCCCAACCTGATTTTTTTTAAAGTTTGGTCAAACAGTGTGTCGAAGAGAACAGGGATGGATCGGCAGCATTACATGCATGATGAGAGTACGCATGCGCCACCACTTACCCAACGTTTACTTAAATCTGTAATGTTTCTGCGGTTTTGACACACTGCATACATGCTCATTCATGTGACACAACCTCTATATCTTCAATGTCTCTAAAGAGTTAGTCCACCCCTCAGCGGTGGTTACTGTGTGTGTAAGCTTCGAAGTCTCAAAGCTTGTTGGTTGTTCCTCCTTAAAACAGATGTGACATGTGGTTTAAATAAGAGGACTGATCTGGTTCTCTACTATTAGACGTCAATATTGTTCCCACCATAATTATGTTTTAACATAAGTTAATTTATTTTGTGTTGGTTTTTTTAAAACTTTATATATGTGTCACATGACTATTTTAACCTGTGCACATGTGTGGTTATTAATGGTATGATTAAAAGGGTTGTTTCACCATGCTGTTTCACTGAGCCACAGTCAGTTTCAGGCTCACACTTCCTATTTAGGTTGTGGGTGGTTCTACAGCAGTGATTGGCATATCACCTCTGCTATTCTTAGCTGGGCCTATTAGAGGGACATTAGTGCTGGAAGTTTGTAAACAGCAGGACACAAGGCTTCAGAGCTGTAAAAGTTTATCCTGGCCACTGCTGGAGCATTGAGCGTGGAGAGAGTTGGTCGGTAACTAGAGAAGCTTGTGTATATAAGCAGGAGATAAGAACTGCTCAAAGCAAAGGCAAAAGAGAATTGTATTTAGTAATAGCCTTTATATACCTTTGCCTACATATGTAAAGCTAATCAGTGAAACAGAAATATCCCTAAGGGCAAGAATGCCTTAAAGTGCTTAAGCAAGCAACTTCATCTTTCTGTCTCTGCTAAATCTTTTAATTTACCAAATAAATCAGTGAAGTTAGAAGACGCTAGAATTTCTTCTTTTCGATCAGGCTTTTCGAACAGATTTGTGCAATATTAGTCAAGATATCTAGGAAGATCTGGTAAGCATGGCTACAGATAGATTAGCCAGTTACATCAAATTAGGCAAACCTCTTGGCCGACTATGGAATGTGTCTGGAGGCCTCTCAAGTTCTCCTGATGGCAGATGTTGGGGAACAGAGGGACTGGCCATGATTTCAACATCATCTTTTGTTCTTTTGGCAGTGGCCTCTTTTCTCCTATAGAGAACAGACTCTTCTATACTAATGGTCAAGGCTGGAGTTTGGTATCTCTGGACCCTTATAGTTTTTTTTTTTTTTTATAAGGTTTTATTTTAAAATTTTAAAAGTAAGCACAAGAAAAAAAACAACAACATTCTCACATGTTCTACAGAGGCATTACAAGTACTACAAGATTAGAGATTTTACAATTGCACAGGAAAAACTAGCAATAGCAACTATACATATGATACATTCAGCTGTGTCCGGATAGTAATTCAGGAGATATACATTAAAGCACGTTTCGGTAGTGCATTTATATATAGTACAAGTGTAAATGAGTAATGACAAAAAGGAATAGAGGTCGCCCATCATTTGTACTACTCTCCTCAAGTGTTTTCAGTCATGTCATGCCTCTATGCCATACATTCACACCCTCACAATCAATCTTCATTCACACTTGTCGGTCTCTGGCCCACCTACTCACATCCATTGACGACCCTTAGGCCGTGTTCACACGGCTTATTCAAGACAGAATTGCGAGCCTGATTGCGCTCGCAATTCCAGCTTGAATAAGGGGCGGGGGCGGGGCGGGGTGCGGCCCGCCGGCCCCATAGACTTCCATTATCCACGGCGTGTATTGCGCCTGGATAATGTGCAGGTCAGTTTCTCCCCGCCCGGCGGATTCGCCGAGCGGGGAGGAGCGACAGAATCCACTGTTCTCTATGAGAACTATGGATTACCGTAATTACTGCGACGGATTGGCACCGTACTGCAGCGCAAATCCGGCGCGCAGTTCGGCGCCAATCCGCGCCGAAATAAGCCGTGTACACGGCCCTTTATAGTTAAAAGAGCAGAACCTCATTGGCATCTTCACACGTGACTTGTCCCCCATCTTTTACTCTGTTGTGCACTAAAAAACATTCAAAGAGGATATAAGAATTTTTTTGAAAAAGCATTTCTGCTACTATGAAATATATGAAAAAACTTGGGATTCTTATTGTACATTTTTGATCAAAACTGTGAAAGCCCACCTACCGCAGCAAGGTGACCCGAATTTCAGGTGGGAACCTACACGACATGCTACCTCTCTTGGTGTCTGTTCAGACCTCCACACTTCAGGGTCAAAAGGCTCCAACTGCAAAAATTCTTATGTCCTCTTTGACTGTTTTTTAGCGCCTTAGAGTGCTGCTGATGTATTGTTCTTGTGGAATATTCAACATGTTGTATATTCTGTCGGATTTCAAAACCAACGGTAAAAATTTTGTGCTGTGTAGACTGAGGCATGGATTTTTCATTGCTGTCTATGCAGCACAGAGTACCGTTGGATTTTCAACGGAAAACCTGTGCTGTGTAGACATACCCTGAGCCCTTTTTTTATAAGTCACTTAACAAGGACCCTGACTATAGTACCACTTGTAGTGCCTAGATACCAGCCCTGCCATTGGTTCTTAAAGTGTTTTAGTGCATGAAACCCTAAAACAGTATAAACTTTAATAACCCTATAGTGAGGCACAGTAAGGAACAGCAGCCAAGAAGAAGTGCAATGTAGAATCCATTCTACCAATATACATCCATGGTGCCACACTGCATGCAGTACTGTAGCTGTACAATCATGCAGATGCACCATTTTGCTATAGTTGTAGTTTCCCAACAGGATAGCTTTTCCAGTCTATGTATTTGAATTACTTTTTTTTTCAACTGCTTAGAGAAACCTATTGTTGGAAATCTGAGTTTTACTTTTATCATGTCCCAGCTTGGGTCAGCTTTTTGCCTTATAGTAGTGAGGAAATCCCAAGGATATTCTCCATCAACCTTATGGAACAGGTCCTTGGAGAGTGGGAGTCCAACCCTAGTTGGTCCTTTTCCTATTACTATTGGATGGAAAGAACCAGTCTTCAGTCTTTGTTGGTTGCCAACAAGTAAGTGGTAGATTGCCCAAGGGGCGGGGAGGGGAAGCCTTCTAACCTTCTCTAGTAAATCTCAACATCATAATGGGGGCCTCATTTTGTACTTTGCAATAAGACCACTTTTATTTTATGTACTTCACTGCCAATAGCCATGAGGGTAAAGGAGGAAGGAGGTGAGGAAGTAGTGACTCTGGAAGTAGTGATGTTTTGTGGTAAACATGCACCAGGAGGGCCACCATTTTAATTATAGTCATGTTGCCCCCTCACAGCATTTGAATACAGTCAATAGCAGGGGTGGACATAGCTAATGAGCAACCTGCATGAGCTACATAATTTTATTTTTCAAATTTACTGAAAAAACATAGCCTTTTATAGGTATACATCAAAAACACACTACACTATTGTCCCACAAGAATGCAATAAAATGAATTCATAAAGCTGATATGCATATAGGTATATAAGCCATTTACAACCAGCCAGTATCAAATACCTATCCAGATTATCAAATAGGCACATGTAAGCACTAAAGGTGACATGTATGTATGGGGCTGCGCCAGAAGTCTGGCATCCTTTATTTCCAAAAACCGGTGCAGCCCTGATCTCTAGATTTTTTATCAGACACACTCCAAAATTAGGCGCATTATCGGGCGCTTGCAGCGCATAGCATATAATTGGCGCACAGTGCACCATATTTAGGCGCATTACTAAGTGTTGTGTCCAGCATATAATGCGCCTAGTTTTGGTGTACGACAGTTCATTTACAAGAATATGGCGTCAAAAGTAGTTTTGGTGCAAAATAGACCAAAAAACTGGCGTTGGCGTGGTGGGACATGTCTCCCTAAATCTATGACCCACAGTAGAACTGGTTCATAGAATCAGGTGCATTGTACGCTACTAATGTGTGCAATAAAATTGGCACCTGGGCGCCAAAATTCATACATGTCGCCCTAAGTCCACAGAAATACAAAAGTAGGAACAGTCTCTGAGTCAGGTGATTATCATTGTGGACTTTTTGGTCTTGAATTGAGCTGGATCTAACCCTATTCTGCCCCTAATGTACCTAATCTTAGCCATTTAAACCTAACCTACAAGACTAATCCTGAAGAGGGCAACCCTGTCTGGAACCTGTCCCTATCAGCAACCCTAATATTGCCCTTGTAGCATGTCCCCGTCTGTGCCCGCCACTAATCAGAAGGGATTGTTTTCTCGTAGGGTATGTGTACACATCAGGTTTTGAATGCTGATTTAGCACTGATTTTAGATGTGGATTTTCAATCATAGATGTGGATTTAGTGCTGAACTTAGAGGTAGATTTTCAGTGTGGATGTTCTATAGGAAGATTCAACATTGATTCAACACTGAATCTGGGATATGTCAACTCTTTTTTTTCCGTGGTGGTGATTTTGTTGGAAAAATCAGCACCATCTGTTGTGGATACCAATCACATTTCGGCGCTGAATCCAATACAGATGCAGGAGTGAATCCGCATCAGATTTAGTATCCAAACAGCCGTGTCAGCATATCCATAATGTGCCTCCCGATCCTGGATTAAAAAAAATTGTGCAATATTTTAGCTCTAGACCAGAAGCAATGTAGATGATGATTGCACGTCACCCCATTATTAAAGGCAGATGACATGGTTTAGATATAGTGATATATTTTTTTACAGACCCCACATAACGCTCCACACAGAAGAAGAAAAATATGCAATACTGTTTGTAAGTTATAAGCCAGATACTATGGGGAGATGCTATTTTCATGTTCGCTCTTTGGCAGGTTGGTGTCAGATGGTCCTTGGCTGCAAGTAAAATTTGTGCATTCTGTAGCCAGCATGGAGGAAGACCACAAGAGAGACAATGCCCTCCGCACAGCGTTCGGTGTGTGCCAAGGTGTTGGGGGCAATAACAAGGCCCTTTCACATTATTGTATCATTTAAACCATTGTAGCCTGGAGGCCCAGCGAGCGGCTGTGTAATTACACACACACTGCTCGGATAATTAGGCCTGTGCACTGGAGGATCCTCCGGCCGGTGTGTGGGAAGCACAATAAGCAAAGAACTCTCCTTGGAGACGAACACAGAATGAAGGATCTGCGGCTAGGCACCAATGCAATAAGCTGAACCTCAGCCAGAGCTCAGATCGATAGTTTCTAACCTTCTGCTCACTATCTGTTTAACCCCTTTCTGAGCACACCGTTGACCTGTGATGACACTGGGTATGAATAGGACAACTATGTACATGGGACTCAGTAGACTCTTTAGTAGAAGAAAGAGTGTCGGAGTGGCTCTGTGCCATGAAGGCTACGCTCGACGGTATTTTGTGCATTGATTGACTCATAGATTGCAGCCTGACAGCCATAGGAACCCATATGTGGTTTTACTAACATATAAGGGACTCTGAAGGTAGAGAAAAATATTTGATTTTTGTGTATTCTGGAAAAATTCATACATGTCTGGCTGCCAGCAGTACATTTGTTGGAAGGCACAATAAAGCCTTATTCAAAGAGCTGTAATGGGATCCACAGGCTAACCGCACTGGTATACCCGACCACAACTAGTAGAAGTTAGTTGTAAGTTAGTAGTTAGTGAGGCCTGAAATGTCCCCTTCATAAGTTTGGACAAAAAAAAAACACTTGGGAATTGTCCTGCCAAAGACTAGCAAAGCCAACGGACCCTGGACTCAGCTGTAGATTCTGCAGTATGAGTGATAGGAAGCTGATATCACCATGTAACCTGGTCCTAATGGCATAATTTAACATTATACTTCACAAATTTACTATCAGCAAATGCTCCACCCTCATGAAACTGAAATAGAAATATAGGTTAACGGTGTAATACAATGCAAATAATAGTGACATTCAATTCTTAAAGTGTAAAAGCGTACTGTTCAGATAATATTACCATATAGTCCTCAAATTATAATAGTATATAATGTTAACAAATATTGCCATATAGTCCTGAAATTGTAACAGTATACAGTGCTCAAATAATATTACCATATAGTACTCAAATTGTAATAGTATATAATGTTAAAAAATATTGCCATATAGTCCTCAAATTGTAACAGTATATAGTGCTGAAATAATATTGTCATATAGTTCTCAAATTGTAACAGTATATAGTGTTAAAATAATATTGACATATAGTCCTGAAATTGAAACAGTATATAGTGCTCAAATAATATTGCCATGTAGTTCTCAAATTGTAATAGTATATAGTGTTAAAATAATATTTCCATATAGTTTTCAAATTGTAATAGTATATAGTGTTAAAATAATATTTCCATATAGTTTTCAAATTGTAATAGTATATAGTGTTAAAATAATATTGCCATATGGTTCTCAAATTGTAACAGTATACAGTGCTCAAATAATATTGCCATATAGTCCTCAAATTGTAACAGTATACAGTGTTTGAATAATATTGCCATATAGTTCTCAAATTGCAATACCATACAGTGCTCAAATAATATTGCCATATAATCCTGAAATTGTAACACTATATAGTATTAAAATAATATTGCCATATAGTTCTCAAATTGTAATAGTATATAGTGTTAAAATAATATTGCCATATAATCCTCAAATTGTAACAGTATATCATACTCAAATAATATCGCCACATAGTTCTCAAGTGGTAATAGTATATAGTACGCAATATAGTTCTTAGATTTTAATAGTATTTAGTGCTTAAATATTACTGCCATACATTTGTCAAATTGTAATAATATACAGTGCTCAAATAATATTTCATACAGTTATAAAATTGTAGTAATATATAGTGCTCATCTTATATTGCCTCATAGTTTTCAAATTGTAATAATATATTAGTGCTCAATAGTGCTCAAAAAATCCTGCCAGTGCCCAAATAAAAGCACCATACAGTGCATAAAAATACACCGCTCTGTTATCCCCAATTGATAATATCATGCAGTAATCACATATCACAGTGAAGAATTGTACCTTGAAGAAATCTACTATGCTTTAATACAAGATATTCGATGAGACCTCCCTATCACCGTTCTCTTTATTCGCCGTTGACCTCAGGCTCTGCATTTCATTTCTATAACACGCAGTTTGTAAGTTCTCATTCCACTTCTCACTGCTTCTGTCTCTTTCTGCAGACACCAGTCAAGTCCCAGTCAAAGTGTGGTGTCTATGAAGGGCATTTAGGGTTAAGTTGGGACCCCAAAGTGTGGGACTTCAAAGGGAGGTGGTGAGAGAAGCTGTCACCCGGTGGCCTTGTGTATAGGCTCCATACACATGCTGTTTGATCAGAATCAGTCACACTTCCTGGCCTGAGAGCCCAGACTCCCTCGCCACCTCCTGTCCTTTCACTCGTCGGCTCAGCAGGATCTGATTGAATGGTGCCAGTAACAAGGGAAGGTTTGGGGGGTGAGGTGGGTGAAGCTAAATGGGGTGAAAGAATCAAGCAGGGAATCATTAGGGACCAACCAATCTGAGGTAGCAAGCACTTAACGAGCATTCCCCCTCCAGCAATACAAAAACAACAGTAAATAGAGAGAGTGTCCCTCATATTAAGTTGTCACAAAATGTCCAGCTTTCCTATTTAATCTTGTTGATTACCACAAGAGAGATCCACCGGACTGGGACAAGGTATTCTGGTGCCATAGGCAAATAAGGCACATAGTGCCCCCCAATGGAAAATTCAGCCCACTCTGTGTCTCCTTGGGCCCACTTCCTGGCTGGGCTGAAGTGGTGCCCTAGGCAGTTGCCTACCTTCGCCTACCCTTCATCCCAGCCCTGCACTGGAGCTCCATGGGAAAACATATGCAAATTAGCACTTCTCCAACAGGAAGAAAACTATTTTATACTAGTCTACGGAATCTCCTCCAAAACTGAGTCACTCATCTGCGGACAGCTGTTTCGAAGTTCCCTATCAGTACAGAGCACTGTCCTCAATGGCTAATTTTTTCCCATGTCTGAATAGTCTTTATTTACCACAACATGTCTTCAATGAGAATCAACACATGTATTTCTTGAAAAGCTATGTTAAAACCAATATGGTTGCCATTACAGTTCCCACTGGGGTTGGCTCTCAGCTGTCTTAGAGTCCAATAAATGTGTCTGGATATAGGATCAGTTATATAGCATGACCTGATCTGAACTCCCACTCAGGATTCTGGGAAAACTGAGTGAACACTCAGGGGAAGCTGCAATTTTGAATGTATAGATTTAAAGGGATTGTCCATCTTAAAAGGAAAAACGAAGTCCAAATCGCCAGCAATTGTATAAAATAACACAAAAATATATTCACCTTTTTAATCTTCCACTGATTCAGCTCTGGTGGACGTTCCATTCTTCATGGCCTTAGTGGATTCAGTGGTGGTTGTGCCATTTCATTGAGATCACCATTCAGGAGCCATTCACATCCTGAGCAGTGACATCAATGGAACGTCATGTTACCACCAAGGTGACTAATTGGCTGCAGTGGTCATGTACCAGCTGCAAGCAAACAAAGAATGGACCAACCACAAGAGCTTCAGTGCTGGATGGGGAGGGAATTAATAAGGTTATATAGTTAGTACAGTTGAAAAAAGAAACGTGTCCATCAAGTTCAACCAAAGGTGGGGAAAAAGTGGGTGAAGGGAGGGAGACCAGGATGAATGCCGTGAAACCCACAAGGCAAGAACCAATCTGCTCCAGTGGAGACCATATCTCTGACCCCAGAGCCGCCACCAGAATTTTACGTAGCTACATACGCATTAATATTTTTTAGTTTCAGGTAGATATCTAAGCCTTTCTTAAAACTCTCTACAGTTCCTGCTGTGACCAGCTCCTAAGGCAGGATATTCTACAGATTCACAGATCTTACAGTGAAGAACGCCCTTCTCCTCTGGAGATTGAATACTTTTCTCTCTAGCTGAAGGGAATGTCCCATTGTCTTTTGAGGGGGCTTTACAAGAAATAATTTTTCCCCATACTTTTTGTAGGGACCATTTATATATTTATATAAATTAATCATGTCCCCCCAAAGCCGTTTTTTCTCAAGACTAAATAAGTTAACTTCTACTACTAACCTCTCCTCATAACTAAGATGCTCCATTCCCCTTATAAGTTTGGTTGCTCGTTTTTACACTCTCTCTAGCTAAGTGAAGAAAGTTTGTTGCTCCATTTTATCCAATGGGGGCAATTTGCAAGTTTTCTTGAGCCAGACAACCCTTCTGAAGAGGAATTAAATGAAGATTAATAAGCGACCCATTTTAGACTCTGGGAGATAAGCACTTATCGCAGCCACTATAATGTCTATAGGGCAAATGCAGATTTCTCAAGTATCCATTGGGGTACAGAGGTAGCAGTCACCCATGGATGTCGCCAGTTTTAGAAATGGCACCTGACATAGGGGGGGCTTATTTCATGTTGAGCAGAAAAGTTGGGTGTCCGTCTATATAGGTAGTTTGCCACCCAGCACCTAGGAAATTGAAGACGACAGAGATAACTCGGTGTCATTAGGATTTAATGCAATAGGATGACTCATAGCCATATTTACTAGGAAATGACCTACAGTCATCAAGACATCGCTCATCATAGTAGCCTGTGCCTATTGCCGTGCGAATTATTCATGATAAAACCATCAATGCGCCATTGATATCCAAACCCATCTCCTCCCTCAAAAATGACAATTCCGTTTCTCCCCCATTCGCCGTCATTAAGTGCGCTGTTGGCTCAGAGTTTTGGAAATGTGACTCCGAAGTGACAAACGCTCAGTGGGACTTCAAAGCTTCTTGTGTGAGAAGCCAGTATGTTTGTGAACAAGCAGCTTCCCAAAGGAGCCTCCGCTAATTGTATCACATCTCCAGTGCCTTTCAAAACAGTTTGCCGAAAACTAATCAGCGGAGGTAAAGTGCTTCCCGGGGGTCCTGTTTGACTGTCCCCTGAAGCTGCATTATTCCTGTAACTTTTCTTGTAATAGGGAACTCCATTAACCAATTTACTACTGAAACCGCCTTGTCATATACAGCACCAGAGCCAGACTGCTCTTATAGGGACAATAAACCCAGTCAAATCAAGTCAATCCAATCTGCATTTGCTATGCTGGGAGGACAATGAAATATTTAACCTGTTATTCCCTGTTATCAGTCACTTCAGCTGGGATGTGGGTGATTGTAGTGTTTTTTAATGGGAGGTTCAGAAATATTTCTACCCCTAGTTAGGGCCAGAACAGGACAGTGTAGAGCCTCTTGTTAAAGGGGTTTTGCCACAATCTCATTTCATAACTCCTGCATCCAGCTCTTCAGCTGTGTGTGCTCAGAAGGGGGCGTGTGTGATTTGTTTGAATTGTATATCATGTGACCAAGCAGGATGACATCACGAGGCCTTTCCTCTCTGTAGTCAAAGAAAGGTCTGTTTATATAAAGCTTTGTGAGTAGATGAGAGGTAAAGTTTTTGCCTCCAGGCACAAGGGTCCTTGGTTCAAATCCCTGCAGGAACCAAACCGGTGTATTTTATTTCTCTTTATCAATGCACAGACCTCATTGAGGTTTCTTTTTTATTTATTTGCACTGTTTGACTAAATACTAAGGAGCACAGAGGACGGGAGTAGAATGACAGCACCTCGGGTTTGAACACTCATTAGCTGCCTGAGAGGAGAGGTGCTGTCTGAGCATGTGCGACCAGGACTGAGGAGATCTCAAACCTGGTCGTATCCCTGGAGACAAGCTGTAAACAATGGATCACTAAAGGAGCAGCTAAAACAAAAATGGTGCAGAATTTTTAATAACAAGGAATGGTGAAAATGTTTCTTATTTCATTTGTAAGCTTCCCACGTCAATTTTACTTTGTGGCAAAACCCCTTTAAGGGGACACTAGTGTTGCACTTCAGATTTGAGTGAAGTTAAAATTGACCTGGATATCAGTGACTGGATTTGGGTCAGCCCACACCAAATCAATAGAACTTAACCTTAAATTGTGGTTGGAGCTAAAAGTGGGATTATAGTTAGGGTTTGGGTTGAAGTTTCAGCTTGTTTAGGGTTCGATTTAGGGTTTTGGTTTAAATTGAAGTTATAATTGCAGCTGTATTTGTGATTAGGGTTGAGGGTTAGGGGATGTTCGCACGACGTGTTGGATCCAATTTTGGATCTGTTTTTAGATGCGTGTTTGGATCAGTGTTTCGGACCAGAAACGGACCCAAACACACATCTAACAATGTGCAGTGTGATTTACGTTGCTTTCAATGTAAAACGCGCATCGGTGTTAAGACGAGTGATCGCAGATGCGTGTTTTACATGCGTCTTTCTGCTGCGGCTTTTGGATCCGTTCAAAGATTTGTCATGTCAATTCTGGATCCGAAATTACGCAGCAGACGCCCTATTTAAAACTACAGGGTGCGATCCTGCTGCAGCCAACATGCAGCCAAACATTCACCTGCATGTTGGATGCGTTTTGGATGTGATTTACGCAGTGCTTTTGGATGCGTTTTTCACGCTGTATGAACATACCCTTAGGGTTTATGGTTAACCTTAAGCCTATGCAATTTGGAGGCATTTGGCTGCTGTAGGTACTCTACTGGAGCCAAGAAACACATTCTCCCTTAGACATTAACCCCTTAACGACCGCCCGCCGACTTTTGACGTCAGCTGGTGCGGGTCGTTAGTCTGCAGCGACGTCTTTAGACGTTGCTGCAGACATCGGAGTTTGCGGCGCCTGGGTGCCGCAGATACGCTGGGATTGGGGCTGTACTACACAGCCCTGATCCCAGAGCATCTCCTGCAAGCACTGGGGTGCAGAGGAAACATCCACAACCCGGTGCTTTAACCCTTTGATTGCGGTGGTGCGTTACCGCAGTGCAATCAAAGGGTTCCAACTTCTGTCGGGTGATCGGAACACCCGGTGACCGACAGAGCGGGAAACGGCTGCACAGTCAGCCCATTGGGGACCTAGAGTAGGCCCCAGAGCTGTCTGTGTATGAAGCCAGTGATTAGGATGCACTGTGTGCTGTCCAATCAACTGCCTGTGTCAGACTGACACAGATTAGAATGTATTAGCATATATGAATATGCTAATACATTACTAAGTGTAAAAAAAAAAAAAAAAAAATTGTTAATACAGTTCTCCCTTCATGGGAGTAAAACAAAAAGTAAAAAAAGACATAAAAAGTGTAAAAAAAAGAATATAAAAAATAAATAATAAAAAAAAATTAATATTTAAAGGGGATTTGCCACCAGACCAAGTACTGACCTCCGTCAGTATGAGAGCAAGATGTCAACAAATACGCTGATCAATGAAGCTGCAGTGTGAGAGAGGAGAAAGGGGAGGGGGAGTGAGGAATCCAAAGGCCTCGTTCACACGGCTTATTTGGGCACGGATTGGCGCCGTACTCCGCGCTGGATTTGCGCTGCAGTACAGGCGCCAATCCGTCGGAGTCATTACGGTAATCCATGCTCTATAGAGTAACAAGATTCCGTCGCTCCTTCCCGCTCGGTGAATCCGCCGGGCGGGGAGAAAGTGACATGCACATTATCCAGGCGCAATACGCGCCGTGGATAATGCAAGGCTATGGGGCCGGGGGCCTCTGTGCTCCAGAGGTGAAGAACAAAGTGTCCAAAATCTATAAATCCTTAAAGGTTTTAAACATATATTACAGTTTTGTTTTCAGTAACAAGTTTTTCTAGCTCCTATAGACTTTAGTGGGACTTGGTTGCTCATCTTCATCATTTCCCACCACCTACTTTAGGTAGTTTGGACTAGTGACACGCTCACATCCTTGTGCTGTAAGAACACTCATTACTATGTGCAGGGTTCCACTGTAAAATATTGCATGCAGAGTCCCTCAATAAGTGACTGTCCATGCCATGGATTTAAGGGAGTAGCTGTCTTCCTGGAAGCAAATCTAATAAAATAGCAACTTTAATTGAACCAGATGGTAAAACATTGCATGCTATTTGTTATAATTAGAAAAAATTCAAACATAGTGATCCCGCAGGAATACATGATGTGCTATATTGCACACACTCACATTAGTACAATAATTGCTCACGAACATGCTACTACTGACTTTGGGTGTGGTGCTCCATTAATCGGCTCATATATAACAATGTTCTCTCCACATGTATTTGGGATCTATTCAGGTGGGAACAGATTCCATCAGGGCTGTCTGTGGAAGATTCTGCGTATCATTTGGAAGGATCAACGCAGTCATTCCAACAAAGATGACCAATATTGAACCAACCATCTTGCAAAACCAACTCCATTGGACGGGCCACTACATCAGAATGTTCAACACCCGTCTTCCCAGACAAGTTCTCTACTCCCAACTAAGCCGAGGTCAAAGAACCTGGGTGACCAGAGGAAATTATTAAAAGCTACCCGCACGACCTACCAGAAAAAAGGCCAAATTGTCATGTCTAACTGGACAGGCCTGGCCAAAGATCATCCCCTGCGGCAATACAAGGCCCATCAAGTGGCAATGAAGGCTGAGATTAACCACCTCTCCATTATAATAGACAAAAGACAGCAATTCCCAAATGAAACCTCTGGCCCCCACTATCCCAAGATCGGTGACTTCAACATTAGAACATGTAATCTTGATCGTAGTCCTTCTCATTTTAAGAGACCGGTGATGATGATGGGTGGTTATTGCCCATTTGGAGAACCTTCATAAGGATTTTGAAGAATAAAGGTCCAATATTAAAAATGTTCATATGATAATCCTTAGACAACAGAAGAGAAGACAGAAGAGACTAAAACATAATTGCAGCAGGGCCATCTTTTCCATTGGGCACTCTAAGCAGTTGCCCGGGGGCCCAACAAGTATAGGGGTCCGAGGTGAGGTATGATTGCCCCAGGTATACAAGAAACCTACCCTGGATACTATGGTTGGCTTTGCTTATTTTACTGCTTGTGTGTTTTTAGAACATGCAAACAGTTAAAAACCATGGTGGAGAAGGAAGCCAAAGGCTCCCTGCCCTGCCAATCAGTCTTGTAGGCTGCAAGCTGCCGGACATAAGTGGCTTCATAATATGAGTGTGCTTGGGGATTTATAGAGGCATGACCTAGTGTGATGTCATGTATTTGGATAGGGCCCACTTCAGTGCTCTGACCAAGGGCCCATAATGCTGTTGAGACGGTTCTGAATTGCCGTACATGACTACAAAGGTTTTGTTTGTAGTCTGTAACTATGGAGACTTATATTTCTGCATAGAAGCTGTATGCACAAAATGATATTTTTTTATTGTATATAGAAAGTAAAAATGGATGGTGCAAATCCATTTATTAGGAATGTTTAAGTTTTTTATGTGGCTTTGACCGATTTAATTGGTGCAACCTTTTGAACACAATTGCTGTGCAGAAAGGACAACACAGGCAGCTCCATCTGCATGTAATAAGGCAATAATGTCACTCATGTATTACAATAGGCTCCCTTTCTACTCTTTGGAAATCTGTCACTTATGATTTGTACCTTCCACATGTGCATTTGTTTATAACGTGCGCAACGTCTTTCATGAATATTTCAGCAAAGGCGATGAGATCGATGTAGCCTCTCACATTGTATTGATCTGTCTGCCTAGTCCTCTTTCAGGTGATTTAATATAGACCCTCTCCCGAGTCTCCAATATTAGCCTGCTTCCCCGGCATATTAAGGGGAAGCTCGACACCAAGAGGATTTGCCATCACCTTGTGGGCATAGAGCTGGTCAGGCGTGTCTCTTATACTGATGACCCTCCTAATGAATATAGATGCAGCAGAGCGGTATTTGTCATATAGCTATTAAAGGGTATTTGGTTTATGTATAAATAGATAGTCGGATTACCAGCAAAGCACATAATACATAGGGAAGATTTACTAATTATTAATAATGAGTCTGTTGTTTTTCTATCTTGTGCAAAGGAAAAGTGAAGAGGTTGCTGCACCGAACGTAGCCTTAATACACTGCTACTGATGAAACAAAGTTAGATTTGTCATAAAAATGGGTTCCAACTTTATTTGCCTTACTATGACGTTAGAACCCCTTTAGTGGTTTCCTTTGCCCCACTATTCTCTAAATTAGGTAAATCAATCTGCAGTTCTACGCAGAACACTCAATTATGATACCCCTATCACAAAATACATGAACCCACTTGAAGGGGAGCTTGCAATCTAGACCAATTCATCGTTGCCAAGCAAAAAGATGTGTGCCTAAAGGCTTAATGGAAAAGTGGTCATTACCTGTCTGCACAGATCACCATTGTAATGGTTGTACTTGGTTGTAAAGGTTGTAAAGGGGTTGTCTCACTACAAGGATTGCTTTTTATTTTAAAGATCTTGCAAAAACAAGTCACTTTGCAATATGTGTTCATTAACAGTGTCCTACCTCTTGTGAGATATCCCCTCTTGTATGGGCTGCATCAGCTACTCAGGTCGCTATAGCTACAGACCTGTTTGATCTATCCTGATAGGCTGCCAGCACTGGTTGCTATAGCTACAGACCTGTTCGATCTATCTTGATAGGTTGCCAGCACTGGTTGCTATAGCTACAGACCTGTTCAATCTCTCCTGATAGGCTGTCAGCGATTTTCGCTATAGCTACAGACCTGTTTAATCTATCCTGATAGGCTGCCAGCACTGGTTGCTATAGCTACAGACCTGGCTTCTACTGCAGCCTAGTAGAAGCCAGTAAACACGCCCCTGAATTCAAAATGAAAGCAAGAAAACAGGACTGAGGTAAGATGAATCAATGTAGTGAGACAACCCCTTTAATACAAGGCAGATTATATTTTCCCCACACTTCACAAAGTATATGTGTGCACGCTCCTGGTGATCTCTAAATCTCCCTCCAAGTCATATTTATCAAGTACCATCCAATGACTTCACATATATGTATGCAACTACCACCATGATACTACTATAACTTCCCAGTAACGTTTAATGCTGCTTCAAATAGATGTGTCCAACTATGGCCACAACTTCTACTACTGTAATATCCTACTAGTGTTTAAAGGGGTTTTCTTACCACATTGATTAGCTTTAAAGAGAACCTGTCACATAGATTATGCCCCCCTTCCTGAGGACTCCACATGCTACTGACAGACCTGCTGTTTCCAGCGCTGTGTCCCTTATTCTGTAAGATGCTGGAGTTTCAGAGCAAGTACTGCTCAAATCTGGCAGTGTGCAGCCTGTTCTGCCAGAGAGGAATCCATCTTATTCATTTGCAGGTGTTAGCCCCACCCACCCAGTACTAGCTCCACCCATTCAAAGTAATAGGCAGAATCAGATATGAGTGGGAGGGACTATCTGCAGGTGGGCTGGGCTAACTCCTGCTCATTGATTAAATGGACTCTTTTCTGGCAGAACAGGCTGCAAATTGCTAGCTTTGAGCATCAAATGCTCTGAAATTGCTGAATCTTACAGAATAAGGGACACAGGACTGGAATCAGCATGTCTGCCACTAACTTATGCTGTCCTCAACAAAGACAGGTTCTCTTTAAACATGTAGGCAAAGTTAAAAAAAAAAAAGAAACAAAGAAAGACTATTACTAAACAGCTTGCTGTTCTGATTTTGCTTCCTTTCACAGTTAAAGCAGTTATGATCTCCTACTTCTGTACACAAACTTCCCAACCATCTCAGGTTACCAACAATCTCTCTCTGCTCTCATTGCTCCATGGTCGACCATGGTGACGTCACTCCCTGCCGTGTCTTATCAGCAGCACAGGAGCTCGTTCATCTTTGTTACTGAAACAATTTAACCCTTTAGCGCTCTGCAGCTTTCTGACCTGTTTTTAAGTATCTCTCCATCACCAATGTCCCTCTAACAGGCTCAGCTAGGAATAGCAGAGCTGATATGCCAATCACTGCTATAGACCCACCCACAGCCTGAACTGGAAGTGTGAGTCTGAAGCTGCCTGTGGCCCTGTGAAACAGCACAGTGAGACAACCCCTTTAATTATGTCAATGTCTTCAAATAGATATGTCCCAATATGGCCACGACTACAACTATGACTTCTATGATGCCAATGTCTTTAAATAGATGTGTTCAACTATGGTCATGATTAGTACAGTGACTTCCTAGCTATGTTTAACGAGGGCAGTGTCTGTAAGTTGATGTGTTTGTCTACACACGTGACTACTATTCTGACTTCCTACTAGTGTATAATGATGCCAATATCTTCAAATAGATGTGTCCGACTATGGCCATTACCACTAATACTTCCTACTAGTGTATAATGCTGACAATGCTTTCAGCTGTCATCACAAGATGATTTGCCGCTGAAGCAGAGAGCAGCACTAAAGCTGTAAAGATACACGGGTGGCTCCATTTATTTCTAAGAACACTGTGTAAGGCTTTGTTTCACCTCAGATGGCGCTGCTGTGCGCGTTTCCTGCTGGGTTCCCCCACATCTCCCAGCTAATGATTGGGGATTCAGGGCAGGTCCCTACTGTAGGCATTTTATGTATATTAGACTAAACCGAGATCTGGAGAGACACTGAGATCTATATATGACACCACATCATCATAATGGTTCCTCTCCATGGTTGGTGGTGTGCCCCGTGGTCAGTAAAAGGCCAAGATGACTCTTAGGCTATGTTCACACGGATGAAATTGGGACCTATTTCGGCCCATATTTCGCGCCATACTGCACTCAATACAGGGCGAGATACGTCCCAGTCATTACGGTAATCCACAGTTCTCATAGAGAAGTATGGATTACGTCTCCTCTCCCCGGGTGTACAATACGCCGCGCGGGGAGATAAATGACATGTCAATTACTAGCGGCGAATACGCGTCGAGAATAATGAAAGTCTATGCGGCCGGCAAGCTGCCAGCCGGGAGTCGGCGCGAGATCCCGAAGTCCCGGCGTAATTACACCTCGCAGTTATGCCGTGTGAACATAGCCTTAGGGTATGTTCCCACGTTGTACTGCGGCGCGTACATTTTGTGTTTCAGGAGCTTGCGCTAATACGTGAGTAACCCCGTGGCGCAGGAGGGGGCTGCGGCCCGCTGAACCCATTGACATTCATTACTCGCGGTGCGTATTCGGTGCAAATAATTGGCATGTCACTTATATCCCCGCGCGTACAACCCGATCGTATTGTACGAGCAGGGAGAGGAGGTGTAATCCATAGTTCTCTATGAGAGCTGTGGATTACCGTAATAATGGGGCGCATTTCCCTTCGTATTAAGCACAGTACGTCACAAAATACGCGGTGAAATGCGGCCCAAAATAAGCCGTGTGAACCTAGCCTTAGCTCCCTTCACCTCTTTAACACTGAGCTTCCTACCTTAGCCGTGGTCTACACAGAAATGTTAAAATACCACATTTTAACATCACCGTGCCGCAGTTTTTTCCGTGGGTTTGCGCTAAAAGCTGCGGTCGTTTTCGGGTTTCCCGCTGGCCCAGTACATTGACTGTATGGGAATCTGTCAAAAATACAGCAGGTTTTAAAATCCATCGGAATCTGGCGGATTTCAAAACCAATCAGACAAAATCCATGATGCAGATAACAGCACAGATTTCCTACACAGCACAGGTTACAGTCGGATTTTCTGCGGAATCTAAATATTGAATCCAGTGAAAAACCGACCAAAAGCCTGTGCTGTATAGACATGGCCTTAGAGGGTGGCAAGGATACCTGGGTGGGGCTGTCAGCATTGTGCCACCACCTGTTAGTTGCTATACAAAGCAGTGTGGCGGTGCATGCCAAAGCTTCAAATCCAAGATGGCGCCCACTCCCTCCTCTGCCAGGTGCTGACTCCAGGGAGAGCGCAGGGTCAAGTCCTCATGTGTCCAGACCTTGTCCATCCCTGCTAGTTGTATCTAAGCTCTACAAGGATGTGGCAGGCTGAATGTGACCCGCAGGCCTTGCGTTTGACACATGTATTATACAAGTAATGCTTCTTTTCAGTAAGAGCCATGTAATGCCTAAATGGAGCATCCACCTTTGCAACCATTTTATATTGTTCTAATGCACCTATAAGAAAAACTTTGTGAATCCTAATTAAAAACCCCTTTATTCTGTGTCAACAGCTCCTGGTAAGACCTATGTGTCTCCATGGTAACAGACTATACCTCCCAATGTTGTGAGTGGTCAAACAAGGACACTTATGGTCCATTGAAAGAAATATATGTTTTTTTTCATGTGTATGTATATGCTTCCATGGTTTTCTTTTACAAATTAGCATAAAATTATCTCAATGCAGCCATTTTATAGTACTAATTGCAACAACTTAATAAGTGGTATATAAATTTCAGCCTAATATGCAGTCAGGAACCAGAGAGATGCTTTTTAGGACAGTAGACTAAGGTTATTAATTCAATTGTATTTACCAAGTCAAAAAGGGGGATATTTAAAGAGAACCTGTCACATAGTTTATGCCCCCCTTCCTGAGGGCAGCACAAGCTAGTGTCAGACCTGCTGTTCCCAGCACTGTGCCCCTTATTCTGTAAGATGCTGGAGTTTTAGAGTATTTAATGCTGAACTCTGCAGTTTTCAGCCTGAATAGAGTCATTCAAAGAGTCATTTGAGGCTAGCCCCGCCCACCTGAGGTTAGCCCCGCCCACCTCAACTGATAAACCTATTACTTTGAATAGGTAGAAATATGTGAATAACTCTTGGTGGGCGGGGCTAACACCTACTCATGAATAAGATTTGAGATCTAAATGCTCTAAAACTGCTGCATCTTACAGAATAATGGACACAGCGCTGGTAACAGCAGGTCTGACACTAGCTTGTGCTGCCCTCAGCAAGGGGGGCATAACCTATGTGACAGGTTCCCTTTAAGGAGTAAAGAGGGGCTAAAAACTGTCCCACCAAAGAGGATCACTTGGCAGGTATGACAGACTAATCCTGCGTTGTCTGATCCTACAGTAATACCCCTTCAACCTGTCCCTACATCTAACTAATACTTTTATTGGCAGAGTATACAGGGTTTATCTGTATTTGGTTACCATGGTGACACAGAGGTCTACATAGGAGCTGTAAACACGTAACAATAGGAAACTTGTAATCAAAGGGTTTTGCCACGAAGTGACAATCTCTGTCAGTCTCTAACCTGCTTAGTAATCACACACACTCACTGCTGAGTGAGTGTTCAACCCACATGCTGTCACTCTACTCCCATTCTCTGTACGCCTTAGTAATTAGTCAAACAGTGCAAATAAATAAAAAGAGAAAAGAAACCTCAGTCAGGTTTGTGCACTGAGAAAAAAAATCCTTGTTTGGTTCCTGCAGAGATTTGAACTTAGAACTCATGAAAGGCAAACGTGCTAACCACTCAGCAACATTGTAGCTACTCCCAGCTCTCTACATAAACAGACCTTTGTTTGACTAGAGTGAGCACACTGTGGGGAAAGTCATGGTGATGTCAAGCCTGCTGGGTCATATGACATGCAGTTCGAACAAATCACACATGCCCCCTTTTGAGCACACTGAAAGCTGAAGATGGATAAACCAGGCATGAAATGCCTTCGTGGCAAAATCCCTCTAAGACTATTTGCACATTTTTCAATTGAAATGCAGTGCAACAATAAAAAAGATGGACCTACCAAGTGTACAAGGGGCCAAAGCCCATGTGGTATTTTAATCTGTTAGTTTGAGACTACCCTGTAGGGGAATTTAACCTGAGTGGAGAATCAGTTTGAGTATATTGTGACTAGAAATTTCCTTTAAATTGCTTAAGCCTTTATTTGTATTCAGTCAGCGCACCTTCTAATTCAACCAGACGACCTAATAAGACGTAGCATTGGGGGTTCTATATTATAAACATTCCTGCTGATCCTTAAAATAACTCAAGCTATGAGTGCCAGTACCACCCGCAGAAGGGCCTTTAATCCACTCTTATTATTTCATGTGTATGGGCCAACATATGAGCCAGAACGGTGTGTGGGTCTCAAGCACAACCCAGTCTTACAGTTTAGCATATGCATAGTGACATTGACGCTCCGGTGGTGACCCGTCATAGCTGGGAATAATAGGAATCAAGTTTTGCACTCTTGAAAATGGTTGAAGTGTATATCCCATGGTGCACTGCAATGTATGGCTTTTTTTACGGTAACTCCCCTGTGGCCCTAGAAGTGATTAAGTGTTCATGCATAAAATCTTCAGGAATCACACCCAGTGCTGTTACTCCTGCTTGGCACAGGCACATGTGAGGAATAGTGCTAGCCTTTTTTGTGTGAGGAGTTGGCACCATCACAGCGTTAATTAAACAGTTGTTCTTGGTTGGTGGAACATTTATTAAGGAGAATTTACAAAAGTGTTTTTTCTCCATGGAACAGGCAATAAAATGTCCTACATGGTGGTGAGCTCCACCAAGGAAAGTCCTACATTTACTGCAGTAAACGCACAGATGCATATTCACCCATGGACCCCCTAAAAATATTCTGTTCATTCATGTTCTCATAGTATTTAATCAACTACCAAGGTTGGTCCCAACAAGAAGGGCCAAAAGCCGCATTTAAACCTTCACAAATTGAAATAACAGCTAAAATTTAACTTTTACTAGATGTCATTAAAATATAAAATATGATTTCTGAATCGTATGGAAACATCAAACTATTCCCAAATGTATATCCAACACTGTGTCTTAATCTAATCTATGTCTTATCAATAAGGGTAAATATTCAAAACAGTGGTAACACAGTGTATTCAAATAACCAGTGTACTCACGTGACCACTGTAAGTCCAGATAACAGTTAGGTTATGTTCACACGGCGTAATTGCGGGGAGTACAGTGCGCCCCACAATTACGCGGGGTGTTTGGGAGTCGCGCTGATCAGCATGTACTCCCGCGGCTAGGGGTGGCCAGCAGCCTGCCGGCTCCATAGACTGTCATAGACTGCGCCGTGAATAAGTGACATGTCCCTTATCTCCCCGGGCATACAATACGATAACTATTGATAACTTTGGATTACCGTAATTTCGGTACGCATCTCGCTCGTATTAGAGTGCAAATACGATGCAAAATGCGCGCCGAAATAAGCCCGTGTGAACATACCCTTATTCCTTTGGTTGCCGGAGATGCCTCAGTTTTGTAGGTAGACACTCTCAGTCCCATAGATTCTATTGGAGAGTAGGAATATAAATATCCTAACGGTCCATGTTACGCCCTGTCTATCTGGTGGGGCAACCGTTCCGAAAAGGATGACCATATCCTGTGGTGGCTACCCCCTAACACAAACTACAATATGCAGTTACAGGAATTAGTGCAAGGTCCAATTAAAAAGAAACCCAACGTGCTTCTCCATTTCTATTATGGTTCTTCAGGGAAAAAGTTGATGAATCGGATCACAATATGTATGTAGTGGTATATTTCAAAAACAGAGATAAATGCTGATAAAAAGAGTCACCATAATAGGTGATCAAATGGATATGGCTCTGAGCCCTATACAGATGACATATAAGGCTCATAGTATTTACTTGGAGGAATACTTGTACACCTGGAGTATTGTGCACAGTTTTGGGTGCTGGTGGATAAGGACATACCAGAGCTGAAGCCGGTGCAAAGCAGAGTGACCAAGGTCCTAAAGAGAATGAATGTATTTCAGTAGCAAGACAGGTGACCAAACTTGCCATTATTCAATTTGAGTAAAAATGGCTTTGGGGTGAGTAAAAAGCACAGAGACCTTTCTCTTGATCTTTTTATACCAAGAACTCAAACGATAACAAGTAGTATTTTTTGCATTTACAGGAATTCTTTACTTAAAGAGGTTTTCTCACCACATCGATCGGCTTTAAACATGTAGGCAAAGGTGATTTAAGAAAATTACCAAGTACATTGCTGTTCTGATTTTTCTTTGTTTAGGAAAAACAAGAGATTTTATCTGCTGCTTGTATACACAAGTTTCTCTAGGTTACCAACCACCTCTCTCTGCTCTCATTGCTCCAGCCTTCCATGGTAATGTCACTCCCTGTTGAATGTTATCATTACTGCAGGAGCTTGTTCATTTATATTACTGATAATTTTTATCCCTTTAAAGCTCTGTAGCCTTATATACTACAGTTTACAAACCTATAGCACCCGTGTCTTTCTAACAGGATCAGCTAAGAATAGAAGAGCTGTTATGCCAATCACTGCTGTAGAACCTCCCACAGCCTGAACAAGGAGTGTGAGACTGAAGCTGCTTGTGAAGAGCAGGCTCTGTGAAACAGCATGGTGAGAACACCCCTTTAATATTCTTTACTGTAAGAGCGGTGAGTCTATGGAACTGTCATACAATATTGTAATGTGTGACTAGATAAACAAGTAAAAGTCCTGGATACATTTCTTGAAGGATTCAATATGACTGGTTATGGGAAC
The DNA here is from genome assembly GCA_025379985.1 of Phyllomedusa bahiana. Taxonomy (NCBI): domain Eukaryota; kingdom Metazoa; phylum Chordata; class Amphibia; order Anura; family Hylidae; genus Phyllomedusa; species Phyllomedusa bahiana. The sequence goes on from JAODAL010001395.1 coordinate 49,603, forward strand.
TAGATTTCTGGAGATGGGACATTGATTTAGGAATTTATCCTCATTGCCATATTTGGAGTCAGGAAACAATTTTTGACTTAAAATTAGGGATTTGACGTTTGCTTTGTAGGGTTGTATTCTTCTTCTGGGTCAACATGGTAGGGTTTTAGGTTGGACTTGATAAACCCATGTCTTTTTTAACCTTATCAACTTTGTGTATGGTGAAACCTCATAAATGGTGAACCCAAGTCCAACCTAAAACCCTACCATGTTGATCCAGAAGAAGAAAACAACCCTACAAAGCAAATGTCAAATCCCTGATTTTAAGTAAAAAATTGTTTCCTGACTCCAAATATGGCAATGAGGATAAATCCCTAAATCAATGTCCCATCTGCAGAAATGATCGGAATTCCTCTGATGCATGATCTTTAGTACATTGTATTGCATCTCACTTAAAGCAAAATATCTTGGGCGATACCGATAAATTCACATGTGCCATTTTTTTTTACACCAGTTCTAAATCGATATAGAGGAGTGTATAATACGACAGTATGAATGAAAATGTAATGCACCAAACTTTGCATGGTGCATAGAGTGTAATGCGCCAAACTTTGTATGACAGCTTCTCATCAAACATTGACACATTCTAGGTGCATTAAAATGTGTCGAACCATCTATAGAACGGTATGCCAGCAGTTTTTTGCCGCAATATACGCCCAAAAATGCGAATTCATAGATGTCGCCCCCTTGTCCCTTTTGTTGTTGTCGACCATAAATTACTATATTTTTAATGGTTAAAATTTTACTTTTTCTTGATCTCACAACACTTTCATAAACAATCGAAAAATACATAATATAAAACCAATGCGACTATCATTACATTAGACAGGAGAATCAAAGGTTCACATTATACCATCACAGTGTGTCAGTACGCTCACTGATGTGACCTCAGTGGTTCATATCATCTAGGTCGGATTTATAAGGGGAATGCTGTATCCGTGCTCTGGTCCATAGTTGCATCTGTTCCTATGACCTGCAGTCTTGGTTGCTGGACGGGTTGTGGACCATGCACTGGTCCACGGTCACACCTGACATTAGTCCACTGCACCTAACTCACCTCTCCCTTGTTCCTGCCTGATTCCCACTTCATCTCCTGCCTCTCTATTCTGCCACATATTGCGGCTGTCCACTAGGAGACGCGTGAACCAGCTCTTCATAATTTAAAGGGCCAGCGCGCACCTCCTAGTGGTTGCTATGGTTAACCATAGCGTGTCCTCACCTATTTTAGGGCACCTCCCCTGTGCTGCTTTGCCCAGTTGTTGGTGTAATTACTCTGATCTCGCACTCCTGAGCGTTATTTTGTATTACTATTTCTGTTACCGAGCCTCTGCTATTTTCCTGACCCTGCCTTGTCTGAAGCCTGCCCTGACCTTACACCTGAACCTGACCTCGCTAGTGCATTGCCTGCCTTGACCGTTTGCCTGTCCCTGGCGATATTTCTGCTTTACACTACAATACTACACAAGACCACACATCGGCTGTCACCTCGAGGACCTACAGTGAAGCCGAAACCAGAGGGTTCCTTAGACTCTGTTCCTGAAGGATCCACTTCCTGTCTCCGGTGAGGTCACCTGTGACAGGATTATTTGTTGTAATCCATATAGAGTCCAGATGTACCCTCAGCCCAGCTGTAGATTTGGTCCTGTGTAATCCGGTAATTCCATACACACTCTTTGGTACTTATTGGAGCATATAAGAACCTTTCCTCATAACTAATTCTGGTCACAAGTCTCAATTTCAAATTTCCAACTTCCATTGTGTATTGAATAGGTTCCCTAGGAGTAGAGCAAGACATACATGTAATGTCAGAGTTTTTTTTTACTAGGGTTTTGCATCTGTAGGTACACACAATCCATTCCAGAACCTCTGGTTTGGGAAGTAGTTACTGGCCCACAGGTGAATAGGTGGAACCCCCGGTGGGCCCCTGAGCATGCTACATCTGGGATTGATTTTTAACTGTATATTCTAACCAGAAGAGGCAAAAAAGGATAGAAAAAGAGGAAAAAAGCAAAATGCAGCGTATATGATGCATATACAGTAATTTACAGCTGCTGTAGAGTGGTCCCCTAAAGTAAACCCCATCGGTGGGCTCCGAAACAGCTCAAGTTGTGGGCCCCTAAAGTCAACTCCACCTGTGAGCCCCAGGCACCCCAGTCCGACACTGGTTACCTGTTTATTGGACTTCTAGTAGCCCTAGGAGGTGATTCTATGTATGGAAGGATCTGCTTCTACCAACCATGAACATTCAATAACACAACTACTTTATTTCTGGATCAGAAATGTTCAAAACTGAAGCTCGTCTTCTACCTTGACAGGGACATGTTGGAAGATCACATTAGTAGAACCTATGAGCTCCGACCACCACTGGTTTCTAGGTTCAAGGAATTACTCTTCTCACATCAATCCCTTTGCCCCAAAAAATGGAGATCCTACAGTTGCAAGAAAAAGCAATCTTTGGAATTAGATGGGTTTCTCAGTGGATGACCTGTGAAATATGGTCTGATTGTAATCTAAGTTGCATTTCCTCCCCGCAGATGTGTTTGATTTCTAGAACATTTTTGGGACACATCACATGTGCGACCCACTGCAGGTCACGCCTCAGGCCTGAACTCTGACTTGGTCTTTTCAAAACACAAATCTACCCATTTTTTAACCATTCTGTAGCTGATTTACTTCTGTGCTTTGGGTCTCTGTCTTCTTGCATCACACAACATTTTTCAGCCTGAGTTCATGGACGTCAGCCCTTATATTCTCCCATAAAATTCTTATACACCTTAGAATTCACTATTCTCATAAAGGGGTTTTCTCACCACGCTGTTTGCCTGACTCACAAGCAATTTCCACTCACTCTGTCTCCTCAGGCTGTGGGTGGTTCTATAGTTTCAAAAAACAACTGGGAGCAAAAATGAGCAGAAAAAAAACGTTCTGGGGAGACTTTAGAACATTTCTACTAGTAAAGTCTATGGGAACTGTTTTCAGTTGTTTTTTCCGTAGTTTCAGGAAACGAAAAATGCTGATAAAACAACCAAAAATGTGTGCAGTGGAGACATAGCCTAACAGTGCAGCACATGTATCACAGTGTCGATAAATCTGGTGCAGGTCACAACTGTCTATTCTAACTTTGTACCACAATTACGTTGGCTTACTTTTACGCTACTAATTGCGGCAAAATGTATTTTTGACACACATTAAGCCGCGCCCCTTTTATGAGAAGTGTCTGGAAACTGTGTAAAACACCAAGTACATGTGGTGTAAAGAAATGATTTTTGCTGCAAATTTTGCAAGATTGATAAATGTGTCTCAGTAGGCCTCATATATCAAAACTGTCTAACAGTAAGACTGTCTGTGCTGCCCATAACAACCAGTCATAGCTCATAGCAACCAATCAGAGCTCATAGCAACCAATTAGAGCCCACAACAACCAACCAGAGCTCATAGCAACCAATTAGAGCTCATAGAAACCAATCAGAGCTCATAGCAACCAATCAGAGCCCATAGCAACCAATCAGAGCTCATAGCAACCAAATCAGAGCCCATAGCAACCAATTAGAGCTCATTGCAACCAATCAGAGCTCATAACAACCAATAAGAGCTCATAGCAATCAATCAGAGCCCATAGCAACCAATCAGAGCTCATAGAAACCAAATCAGAGCCCATAGCAACCAATTAGAGCTCATTGCAACCAATCAGAGCTCATAGCAACCAATCAGAACTCATAGCAACCAATAAGAGCTCATAGCAACTAAATCAGAGCCCATAGCAACCAATCAGAGCCCATAGCAACCAATTAGAGCCCATAGCAACCAATTAGAGCTCATAGCAACCAATCAGAGCCCATAGCAACCAAATAAGAGCCCATAGCAACCAATTAGAGCTCATAGCAATCAATAAGAGCTCATAGCAATCAACCAGAGACCATAGCAAACAATCAGAGCTCATAGCAACCAAATCGGAGCCCATAGCAACCAATCAGAGCCCATAGCAACCGATCAGAGCTCAGCTCTCTTTTCTTACACTGCGCTGGAAACCTGAAAGCTGAGCTCTGATTGGTCTTCTTTATTAGACAGTTTTGATAAATGAGGTCTAATGTGTCTAAATGTGGATTGAGTACACCCCAGTCTTTCTCAACGCTTTTGCGTCCATTTATGCATTTCTATAACACAATTTCTGAATGCTGTCTGCATTGCGGAATAATTCATGATTCAGAAGAACAGATTTATCAGTAGCTAGGCTGTATGTGCCTTTAGTTAATGGACAAAGTACCTGGAAAACTCAGACTTCCAACCTCATTTCCTTAACCCCTGACCGCAGCCAGTTTTGACCTTCCTGACAGCGCCCAATATTTGAAATCTGATCTGTGTCGCTTTATGTGGGAATAACTTTTTGACACTTTTATCTATCCATGTGATTCAGAGATTGTTTTCTCCTGACACATTGTGCTTTAAGTTAGTTAAAAATTTTGGTCCATACAATCCTTGTTTAGTTCTGAAAAATGTCAAAATGTTGCCAAAAGTTTCTGTGTGCAAGACAGTTATTCCACTCAAAATAATTTATAACTAGCATCTACCATATGTCTAATGTACACTCACCGGCCACTTTATTAGGTACACCTGTCCAACTGCTCGTTAACACTTAATTTCTAATCAGCCAATCACATGGCGGCAACTCAGTGCATTTAGGCATGTAGACATGGTCAAGACAATCTCCTGCAGTTCAAACCGAGCATCAGTATGGGGAAGAAAGGTGATTTGAGTGCCTTTGAACGTGGCATGGTTGTTGGTGCCAGAAGGGCTGGTCTGAGTATTTCAGAAACTGCTGATCTCCTGGGATTTTCACGCACAACCATCTCTAGGGTTTACAGAGAATGGTTCGAAAAAGAAAAAACATCCAGTGAGCGGCAGTCCTGTGGGCGGAAATGCCTTGTTGATGCCAGAGGTCAAAGAAGAATGGGCAGACTGGTTCGAGCTGATAGAAAGGCAACAGTGACTCAAATAGCCACCCGTTACAACCAAGGTAGGCAGAAGAGCATCTCTGAACGCACAGTACGGCGAACTTTGAGGCAGATGGGCTACAGCAGCAGAAGCCCACACCGGGTGCCACTCCTTTCAGCTAAGAACAGGAAACTGAGGCTCCAATTGCCCAAGCTCATCGAAATTGGACAGTAGAAGATCGGAAAAAAAACGTTGCTGGTCTGATGAGTCTCGATTTCTGCTGCGACATTCGGATGGTAGGGTCAGAATTTGGCGTCAACAACATGAAAGCATGGATCCATCCTGCCTTGTATCAACGGTTCAGGCTGGTGGTGGTGGTGTCATGGTGTGGGGAATATTTTCTTGGCACTCTTTGGGCCCCTTGGTACCAATTGAGCATCGTTGCAACACCTTGTTGAATCTATGCCACGAAGAATTGAGGCAGTTCTGAAGGCAAAAGGGGGTCCAACCCGTTAATAGCATGGTGTACCTAATAAAGTGGCCGGTGAGTGTAGGTTGGCATCATTTTTTTTTTTTACGACATTAGAGGGCTTAGAAATTTAGTAGAAATATTTCACATTTTCCAGAAAATTTGCAACATTCTTTTTTTAGGGGCCAGTCCAGTTCTGATGTGACTTTGACACCCACATAAATGACTCCATATAAGAAACTCCCTTGTTGTATTCAAAACAGCATTTAGGAAGTTTATTACCCCATTCGGTATTTCAAAGAAATTAAAGCAAATGAGGTGAAATTTAAAAAATTCCCTTTTTTTGCAGATTTTCAACTTTTATCCATTATTCATTGGAATATGGTAGATGTGGCCTTGTGTGCTATTTGGCTCAACCAGAAGCCTCAGAATAGGAGGAGCACCTACTGGATTTTGGAGCCTCATCTTCATTACAATTTTTTTTACGCACCTTTACAGGTTTACGGACACCCTAAAATGCTAAAACTTAATAAACTCCCCTAAAAAGACCCCATATTGGAAACTACACCCTTTAAGGAGTATATGCCACAGGTTTTTCACTTTTTTAAGCGTTAGGCAGTGAAATTGGAAAATTAATTTTTTTCCAATAATCTGCAATTTTAGCGAAAAATTTTCATTTTTACAAGGAATCCTGGAAAAAAGCACCACAAAATTTGTTAAGCAATTTCTTCAAAGTTTGGCAATATCCTATGTGTCGGCACATGGCAGGGCGTACAAGGGAGGGAGCTCTATTTGGCTTTGGTGGGTTCCATGTCACATTTACAAAGCCCCCAAAGTACCAGAACTGGTGAAACCTTCCAGAAACCACCCCATCTAGGATTCAACATCCCTTATTGATCTAATCTAGGAAGGTATTGTGCATTTTGGGCGCACAGGTGTTCCATAGTTTGTTTTAGCATTGGACCATGAAAATGGGAAAAAAATGCAGTTCGGCCATTGTTTTTTGGGCTTCATTTTACAGTGGTCGCAGTGTGGTATAAAAGACATAATAACTTTACTATGCGGTAGATACAATTATAATGATATAAATTTTATCTGTTTTTTTATGTTTTATTACTTTTACACAATAAAAATGCGTTTATAAAAAATTGTGTTTTTATGTTGTCATAGTCTAATAGCCATAAGTTTTTACTAATTCAAAGCTTTATTGACAAAAGAACAAAGATTGTACATTTGTCTTAAGATCATTAAACTATTCCAGAGAGTAATATAAGCACATTATATACCCAGAACTAGAGCATTAAACATCTGCTATATACACCTCTTTTGGTTATCAGAGTGGACCAAGGTCCCAACTCTACCTGTATGCCTTAGCATATCCATTTATGCAAACGTACATCTTATACCATTCTAATATACATCAGTGAACACGAACACTAAACTGTGTCAATAATCAAAAATAGAACTACCTACCGGCTAGAGAGGTACTTGCTAATCTATCTTCATATTGTCTGATAATAATCTATCTTATAGCGAGAGAGAGGAGAGGACCGATTTATTCTGCTCTTAGCCAGAGAGAGCACCAAGTTGCCACCTGGTTTATCCCAGATGCCGAGAGCGCGCCAAGGTATTATCCATCATCCCAGTCACCTGTATTGCATGAAGTCTGCAGACTCACAAAATTCCAACCATGCCTGCCATGTCCTATAATATTTGTCAGTAGTCTGCGCACGATCGGCGCTAATTTCTTCCATTCTTTGGAGTGCAAAGATTTCTTTAAACCAGTCAGAGATGGTTGGAACTACATTAGATCTCCAATGTCTGGGGATCAGCGCTCTAGCTGCTATCAACAGGTAGATCAGCACATTCCCTCTAAGAAAGTTAAGCGGTAATGGGATCATGGATAAGAGCAGCGTGGCTGGATCATTTTGTAGTCTGATTCCTGTAACCAGTCTAATTACTTCTACTACCTTGGCCCAGAAAGGCTGTAATAGTGGACAACCCCACCATATATGCGTCATAGACCCGATGTCTCCGTTGCATCTCCAACATGATGGATACCGTCGGGCATGCTTTGTGTAGCAGCTCAGGGACTCTGTACCATCGTGATAGCACTTTGTAATTTACTTCTTGAAGTCTGCAGGACCTCAGAGATCTATATGCGAGGATGCATGCCTTGCTCCAGTCTTCTGGTGTGAGTTCCCTACCCAGTTCCCTCGCTCAACTTTCCTTATAGGAGGGCGTTACAGACAGTGATCCCCCCCGTTATCCACTTGTATGCCATGGAGATGAGGTGCGTGGAGCTGGTTTGTTTAGTGATAAAAGACTCAAAAGGTGTTAGTTCCCTGTGCAAGTTTAACTCATGCTTGTAGGTGATATAATATGAGTGTATTTGCATATGGTTTAACCAGCTGATGGGTCTTGGGGAGAACATATTCCTGATTCCCGAGTACGACTTCAGCGTGTGTCTTTCAGTGACGTCACGAAAGGTCAAGGGTCGTATATCATAGGGACTCTTCACTACCCCTGGGGCGCCTGTCAAGGGGATCTCTGGGTTTCCCGATATTGGTGTCAGCGGCCCATCAGCTGTGAATAATTTAGAGCTAGAACCATATGTTCTCCAAGCTTGAAGTGTGTGCTGGGCTATCCAGGGCAACTCCTGTCCTTGTCAAAGCTCTTTTCCTGAGCCATGGCAGCGCTGAGAGGGGACCTCCATGTACTAGTGTTTCTAATTGGACCCATGCCCTACTTTTATGTCTGTGCCAGTCTATGAAACGGACCGCCAGTGTGGCGATGTAATATGCTTTAATATCTGGGAGGGCTAACCCCCCCTCGTCCCTAGGCCTGGTCAACGTGGATCTCGCCACTCTAGGGTGTCTACCCGCCCACACAAAGTGTCTAAAACACTTATCTATCTGTCTGAAAAACAATCTAGGCAGGAGAATAGGGATAGTCTGGAGCAGGTAGAGGAGTCGGGGGAGGACGTTCATTTTTAGGATGTGAATACGCCCCAGCCAGGAAAAATCCCGTCTATCCCAACGAGATAGATCAAGTTTGATAGTATTAACAATGGTATCAAAATTCAACTCATATAAAAGGGATAAGTCTGATGGGATATGGATCCCCAGGTATTTGAGTGACTGTTTTGCCCAAATGAACGGAAAGTTATTTTTCAGACCCCTCACAGTCTCAGTACTAAGACATACTGATGGCTCTACACTTATTTAGGTTTACCTTGAAATTAGAAAATTTGCCGAACTCCTCAAGTACTGTCATCAGGACAGGCAGGGATGTCACAGGTTGAGTTATGAACAGGAGCAAGTCATCAGCATAGGCTGCGCACTTATAGGTCTGCCCTTGTACCTCAATGCCCTTTATATCCGGATTTTGCCGTATGCTCCACAACAAGTGCTATATTGTGATTACATAGAGGATGGGGGAAAGAGTGCAACCCTGCCTGGTGCCGTTGCCAATGGGTACAGGGTCAGACAAGGATCCGTTGATTCTGATTTTCGCATATGGATTCGTATAGAGTGCCATTATACGTTGGAGCATAATTGGACCAAGTCCTATTTGGGACAGGGCTCCCTCTAAGAAAGACTAAGAAAAAGTCTAAAAAAAAGTCTAAAAAAGTCTAAAAAAGTCTAAGAAAGACTCTATCGAATGCTTTTTCAGCGTCTAACGATAGCAGCATACAGGGCGCGGCCCCCAACCCTGCTTGATGAATAAAGGAAAAAGTTTTGAGGGTATTGTCCCTAGCTTCCCGGGCAGGAACAAAGCCGACCTGGTCGACATGAATCAAGTCTCCTAGTATGGTATTTAGGGGCACGGCCAATAATTTGGCAAATATTTTTGTGTCGGTGTTTAACAGGGAGATTGGCCTATAGCTAGAGCATAACAAAGGGTCCTTCCCTTCTTTAGGAATAACTGTGATGAAAGCTTGGAGAAAATGTTCCGGAAAGGGTCTGGATGATGAGATCAGGTTAAAGGAGCTCAGTAACGGGGCAGAGATCTCCTCTCTTAGCAATTTATAGAATTTTGCAGTAAACCCATCCGGACCAGGACTTTTACCCAAGGGGAGGGATGCTATGGCCGAATTGAATTCTTCCATGGTAGGGTTGTTCCATGTCAGCAAGTCTGTCAGGGGATATTTGGGGAGGGGCTGTGTGTTGAAGGTAGCTACTCAGGGAGATTGCATGGGGCAGAGACTCTGATTTCGGAAGGTTTTATAGGTCGTGGTAATAGGCCCGAAAATTATGCAATATTTTTTAGGTCAAATGTTCCATTTTGCCAGCCTTATTCCTAATTGCAGGGATATACATTGAGGCTCTTTTGTCTCTCAGTGCCCTTGCTAGCATCCTGCTGGGTTTATTACTCCATTCGTAGTAATAATTGGAGCAGAGCTGCTTATAACGATTGTTTTTTAGATCCAGCTGTCTAAGGATGTCGTGCCGCAACTACGTTAGCTCTCTCAAGATTGTTTCGTCCTGGAATGCCTTGTGCGCTGTCTCAAGAATCCCGAGTCTATTAAGCATATTTGACATTTTTGTCAATGCTTCTCTTTTTAATCGTGCACCATGTTTTATTAAGATCCCTCTCAGAACGCACTTTAGCGCCTCCCATTTGGTCTGAGGAGAAGAAACATCAGTGCGGTGATCATCCATAAAGAGCCGAGCTGATTGCGTCAAGTCTGACATGCAGAGAGCGTCATTTAGCAATGACTCATTTAGCCGCCACGAGTAGGCAACCCGGCTGGAGTCTGGAACAGTCAGATCACAGTGAACAGGAGCGTGATCCGACAAGAGGATATTGTCAATTGAAACCGCTTTAAGAAAAGGGAGGATTGAGTGATGGAGAAAAATGTAGTCTATCCGACTATAACTTCTATGCGGATTAGAATAGAAGGTGTAATCGCAATCTGTTGGGAACCGTATGCGCCAGGCGTCGCAGAGCTGCATATTATGAAGTAGTTTTTTGATTTTGTTAAGTTTGTTTAGTGGGGTGGATGAGTGTCCAGAGGATGTGTCAAGGTCTGATTGCAGGGCAACATTAAAGTCGCCACAAACCACCAAAGCTCCCTGGGTGAAAGCATTAAGTTCATCCAGTGTTTTATCTAGGAATGTCAGTTGGCCTTGGTTTGGGGCGTAGATGTTGGCAATCGTGTAGACCGCGCCCCGTATGCTGCACCGTACAAAGACAAAGCGGCCCTCTTCGTCTATGCGTGTCTCTAAAATTTTATGTGGCAATGATCTGTGGAACAGTACCGCCACACCCTTGGTCTTGTTTTTGGCATTACTGCTGTGGCACCAGGCAGGGTAGTATTTATTTTTCCAATTGGCCAAGTAGCCTTTTCTGAGATGAGTCTCCTGTATGCACAGGATCTGGGTTTTGGCTTTGTGCATTTTATATAATATTTTAGACCTCTTCTCTGGCATGTTAAAGCCTTTCACATTGAAGGTGGAGATCCTTATGGACGTCATGTCAGTCCTACAAGTGTCCCCCTTCTCCCTACTCTATCATCGGTCCTCTCCCTCCACTCGCCTCCCAGCCGGTATACACAACGGACCAGATTTACCACTGGTCTCAGTAACAAGAACAATGAGCCATCCGAACTTACACATGGCAACACAACTGTTGTTTGCAGCATAGTAGCCGCATCGACTAGGCACAAGATGCCTGTCTCTATCCCTATGTGGGGACTGTGGCTGGATGTCACCATACAGGGAAGGGGGCAAGGACAAGCCTCCCCTCCAGCACAAGCTAAATGGGACAGTTCGACCATGCTTTTTTAGCCTACATCCAGAGTGCACTATTTATGAATCTCAGTTTAAGGAAACTCTTGGGGAATGAGTAACCCCTAACCAGCAGCAAGGAAGGGGAGAGGGGAGTGAGAAAAAGAAAGGGAAAAAAAAAAAAAGGGGGGGGGGGGGGTGAGAGAAAGAGGGGGGAGGGATAGGGGGGAAGAGGGAAAAGGGGGGGGGAGAGAAAGGAGGTGGGGGATGGGGAAATGAGGCTGCTGCTCAGGTACATATAATAAGCGATCACGGGGCCAAGGGAATATTGAATGAAAGGTCCAGTGCGGAAGTCTTTGATTGCTAATGGGAAGACTATGCTGACACGTGTCAGCATGGAAAAGGAACTGGTCTCCCTTTGCAGTGAACCTTACTATTTATCGGACTTCTGCAGAGAGCAAGTCATTACTGCGACCAGGCAATATTTCACTGTGTGTGGAACAGGGTGCCTCGTTTGTTGCTGCCTCTGGGGTCGTCAATGTTAGTTAAGCTTCTTGGAGTTTTGCGGGGTCTCTGTGGTTTAGCAGCTCCCTGCTGTTCCTGGATTGTCTCCCTACGATCCCGTGTCATGCGGCAGGGTGGTGAGGACATCATAAACATAGCCTCCCAATCCGGCAGGGGGACAGTTGGTAAGTCCAGGTCTTGGAGAAATGCCGGCAGGTCCTCTGGGTTGTGTAGCACCAACAACTTATCTCCTCTGCGGACTTGTAGGGAGAATGGGAAGCCCCATCTGTATGGGATATGGTGGTTCTGTAGGACAGATAGCAATGGTTTGAGGGTCTGCCTCAGTCTAAGGGTGCGCCTGGACAGGTCTGGGAAGATCGAGATTTTTGCTCCCTCCCATTCCAGGTTCTGTGAGTATCTTGCTTTTTTCATGATGGATTCCTTCACCGAGAAATAATGCACTCTGCATATAACATCACGTGGGCGCGTGTCATCTTGGCTCAGTGGCTTTAAGGCTCTGTGTGCTCTGTCAAGCTCTATCTGTTCTTCTTCCTTTTTTCCAAGGAGATTGTTAAAGAATTTATTGAGAGTGTTAGGCAATTCTTGTGAAGAAATAGACTCTGGCAGCCCACGTATACGAATGTTATTTCGTCTATTTCTGTTTTCAAAATGAATTTTTAATCACTTTTTATTCCATTTAATGTCCTGCAGGATGAACGAAAACTGCTATTCTGTGACTTTTTTTCATGACGTTCACCGTGTGGGTTAAATAACGTGATGACGGATTTATTGGTCTCCATGGCAACTGTCAGTCACTATGCCTGGCCATGTCCCAGGGCACGGCCGGCCCTAGTGACGTCGCAGACATCCCGGAAGCCTTCTGGGGCTCTCAGGTGAGCCATCAGCCTCTGAGATCGCACTGTAGCTGCACCGATAGGGAAAGAAGGAGCCTCCTTACTCTCTCTTTCCCTTAGCTGCCACGATCGCGATTGATTGTGGCAGTTGAGGGATTAATCGCCTGCGACCGGAGTGACCTCCGGCGGCGGGCGATGCAGGATAAGGCCAGCTGTAATATATAGGTGGCCCCATGCTTAGATCGCGTGAGCTCTGCTTGTGAACTTGCACAATTGTCATGACATACTCAGAATCAAAAAGTGGGAAAACCCCTTTTCCCCACCATGTGTATGGGTAGGGCAAATGTCCCCCGGGAAGGGGGTTTTAAAGGGGTTTTCCCCCGGTGAGGGGCCCCCCCCCCCCCTTCCCTGACCCCCCCCGAAACCCTCCTTTTTAAAAACCCCCCCTGATGGGCCTGGCCACCGTGCTGCAGCTCCCGTTTCAGCAGGTGTTGGCATTTTTCTTATAGCCCAGGCCATCTTTTTGTGAAGCAAAATTCCCTTTTTTTGTCCCTGACGCATTTTTTTGGCCCCGGAGGGGGGCCCCTGTTGAAAATTTTCCAGGGAACCCCGTACAAGAAGGGGTGAGTGTTATTATTTTATTTTATTTTTATTTTAAACGCCATTTATTCCAGGGCGCTGTAATTTGAAGGGGATTACAATCATTACATAAGGGCAAACGGGGACAAAAAAATAAGTGATTAAGACCGGGTTTGGGAAAACAAGAGGGAGAGAGGACCCCCACCCCAGGGGGTTCCCAAACTACAAAGGAGGGGGAAAAAACAGAAAGGGGGGGGCCGGACATGTTTTTTGGGGAAGGAAGTAGTGGGAAGGGAAGGTTTTGTAGGTTTTTTAGGCAAAGGGGGGAAGAGATGGGTTTTCAATTGCTTTTTAAGCTGGTGGGAAAGGGGGAGGAATCGGGGGTTTTTATTTTTGGGGCAGTGAGTTTTCCCGAGCGTGGGTGAAGCACGGTGAAAGTCCTTGGGGACGGGTTGTGGGGTTAGGGGGCTGATAAGGGTAGAGCAGAGGAGGAAAAACTTGTGAGGAGCGGAGATTGCAATGAGGGGAGAAAACTGGAAATTAAGGCAAAAGGGTGTAAAGAGGGGGGAGGTTATTGGGGAGCCTTTAAGGGGCATGGTTTGTAGCTTTTAAATAATTCGCTGGGCAAAGGGGGAAACCAGTGAAGGATTGGCAGGGGGCAGAGGCAGAGGAGTAAACGAGGAGGAGGTGGAAAAAAACGGGAAACAGAAATTAAGGGTGGGAAAATTTGGGGGGAGGCCGGGGGGAGCTAGCTGGGAGGGGGCCCCAGAGAAAAGGGTGTTGGGAGGTTTGTCTAGGCGGGAGATGAAAAAAGGGCATGGGACCAACATTTTTGTATGTCATTTGGGGAGGAATTTAGCGGAAATGCGAGAAAATTTTTTTTCAGGTGGAGGCCCGGGAGGCAGGGGGGTAAGGGTTTTGGGTGTGTGGGTTTTAAAGATAAGCGGAGTCCCAGGGTTAAACCCCAAGGGAGCGGGCTTGCGGAACAAAGGGGGGAAAGTGAAAGCCCTTAATGAGAAAAGAGAGATTTTGGGGCAAAGGGGTTTGAGTTGGACGGTGGGGAAAAATGATGAGTTCTGTTTATCCCCAAAACTTTTTGTTTTAGGAGGGCCGGGGATGAGAAGAAGGAGGAAATGGAGGGCAAAAAAGTCCCGGGGCCCCGGGGAGAAGGGAGAGAAAAGGGCTTGGGCCGGAAAATTAGAGTTTGGGGGTTTTCGTCCCCGGGTACAGGTGGTAAGGAAAAACCATTGGGGGCTAAGAGCTGGGCCCAGGGCCCAAGAGTGGGAAAAAGAGAAGAGTAAAAGGGCCCAGGGGGCTGACCCCTGAGGGACCAAATAACCCGAGACTTTGGGGGGGGGGGAGGGGGGTGGGAATTGAGGTGAGAAAAACCCCGGGAAAGGGACGATCAGTGAGATAAAGAGGAAAACCCAAAGGGAAAAAGGGGCCCAAATCCATATGCCAGGGTGGAAAAGGGATTTTGTAGGAGAAGGGGGAAAGGTCGGGCCAAATGTCAAAGGCCCGAGGACAGGGGCCCAAGAGGGGAGAAAAGGGGTAGTGGCAGAGGCTTTTAGCAGTTTTTCTAGGAAATTTGTGGGCTTTGGTTAGGGCCGGGTTTTGGGGGAGGGTGGGGTTTGGGGCCGGATTGTAGGGGGGTCAAGAAAGAAAACTTGGAGGGGAGGGGGAAAGGAAACTGAAGATAGACGTGTGCCCGGGGGGTTTGGGGAAACAAAAAGGGGGCAGAAGATGGGGGGGTAGGGTTTGGGAAAAGAGGAGGGTTTAAGGGTTGTTTTTTTTTTAAAAAAATTTGGGGGGAAAGTAGCAAAGGTTTAAAGGGAGAAGGGAAGGGTGCCAGAGGTTTGTGATAGGTTTGAATAGATGGGTGAGGGCTGGGAATCCAAAGAAGCAACCGAGGGCCTTGGGTTGGGTTTGGGGTGGCAGTTTAAACAAGACTACAGGTATGAGGGGTTGGAATTTTTGGGCAGTAAAAAAGGGGGGAAAATTGGGCATGATGACCGTGGGGGGGGCAAGTTAAGGGGGGAAAAGGGGAGTTTTTCAAGGGTAGAGGAGGGTGGGGGGACTGCGGGCTGGGAAATTTTTTCCCCGATTTTGGTTTATTTTCTGAAGAAAGAAATGAATTTTCAAAATTTTCGCTAAAAAGGGGGGATGGGGGGGAGGGTGCTGGTGGGGCGGGAGAAGAAGTTGAAGGTTTTTTTATTTATGTCGGGGGTTTTTGGACGGGAAAAGGGTATGAAAAGTTGGGGAAATAGGAAAAGGTTTGGCTGGGTGAGTGAAAATTTAAATGTCTGCAAAGTGAATTTTTTGTTATAAGGCAAAGTCAACCCGTGGGGTGGGGTTTTTTTCTTCCAGTGGCTTTGGGCCCGCTCTGGAAACCCCGCCTCAGTTGTTTAATGGGGTGTGTTTTGCCAGGGTTTTTGTTGATTTTTGGCGGGTTCTGTTGTGTTTTGAGGGCGGCGACTTTAGTCAAGGGTGGGGATGATTGTTGGTTGTAGAAAGTGGGGCCTTTGGGTTTGGGTCTTTTAAAAGAGGAGATGGAAAAAGAGGTGCAAGAGAGGGCAAGAAAAGGGGTGAGATGGTTTTAGGCTTTGGAGTTCCTGCGGGTTTGTACTGGGGTATGAAACCAGGGGGAGCAGGTGGGGTGGAGATGGTGGAGAAGGTAAAACAGGTTGTGGTCGGATAGGGGGTGGGGTGGTTTTAGAAGTCAGATAGGGGGCAAAAGGCGGGTGAAAATGATTTTCCAGGGGTGTTCCCATCTTTGTGAGGGCTCCTGAGGTCCAATGGGGGGTCAAAGGAAAGGGGACCCCAAAGGTGAAAAAGGGGTTTTGTTGGAAACAGGAAATGGGGGGGGGGGGTGTCGATTGGGAAAATTTAAAATCTCCCAAAAATGATAGTGGAGATGTCAAGGGAAAGAAAGTGGAGAAGCCAGGGGGAAGCCCAAAATGGTCAAGAAAGGGAGTGGCAGGGCCCGGCGGTGGTAGACAACAGCCCCCTTGGAAGTCGGAGGGGGCGGAAAATTTCGGGACAGAGTTTCACCCCAAAGGAGGAGAAGTTTTGGGGGAAAGGCCCGAGGGGGGCGGGGACAAAAGGGGCAGGGGGGTCAGACAGGAGGAGGCCCAACCTCCACCAGCTTTGTTACCCAGGGCGAGGAAATGTTGGGGAAGGGTTTTTTTTGGGCCCGCTTAAAAAAAAGTTTTGGCCGAGGAAACAGTGTCAGGGGGGGGTCAGCCAGGGTTTTAGTCAGAAAAAGGAAGAGAAAGTTGCGTGGGGATGAAAAAAGTCATTTATGTATCCGGTTTTTTAAACAAAACAGAACCGGGCAAATTCCCCAGAAACTAACCCAAGGAAAAGGGGTAGGGGTAGCAGGGGCAGAGGGTTTTGGGATTAAAATTGAAGGGATTAGCCCGGGAAAATTTTTTAGTGGTGAATGTGTTCGAGGAGGGGAGAGACTATGGTGGGAATGTGCTGGGGGGGGGGTTTGGGGTTTGGGGGGTAAATTTCCCCGAAGCCAGAAGGGGCATGGGAGGGTGAGCAGGTGGAAAATAGGATAGACTGTAAAAAAAAAAAAAATTTTTTGGGAAAGGGGTTTTTTTTTGGTTTCCCGGAAGGGGATTAAAAGTGGGGAAGATTTTGGTGGCAGCAGACAGGTGTGGGGGGTTTGAAAAGAAAGGGGGAAAATGTAGGTTCCCCTTGGCCCCCAGGGGGATTTTTGGGGAAAAGCAATAAGGTGAGGAGAGTTTGGGATTGCGTTTAAAGAGGGAAAAAGAAAAGCCAAGTGTTAGATCAAAAGCCCGACCCCCCCCCTGGGGGCCCTTTTTTGTCCCTGTAAAATACCCGTTTTGTCCCCCCCCTAAGGAAATTTTTTTACACTTTTCCCCGTGGGAACGTGGTTTCCCCCCCAGATCCCAAATTCCCACTGTGGGCCCCGTGTGTCCCCGTAGATCACGTGAAACCCCGTGGTCGGTTTTTTCCCCTGAGATCACAGTTTGTCCCTATAAAATAACAGCTAATCCCTGTGGTTGGTTTTTTCCTGTAAAATTTACAGGGTATCTCTGTGATCGGTTTTTTCCCCTTAGATCACAGCTGAAACCCTGTGGGCCGTTGGGCCCTGTAGATCACAGTTTGGGCCCATTTGAAACACATTTTGGGCCTGTGGGGAATTTGGGCCATTAATTCCCCGTTGGTGCCCGTAGGGTCACAGGTGATCCCTGGGGTGGGGTTTTTCCTGTAGATCACAGCTGATCCCTGTGGGTGGTTTTTTCCCCGTTTGACACAGTTTTTATCCCGTTTTGGGGGGTTTTTCCCTGTATATGGAGGGCCCCTCTCCGGGCGGGAAAAGTTGGGTGGAAAGGGAAACCCCTCGGCTTTGGGGCAAATTTTATGGAGGCAATCTCTGGTGGTACTGTATAGGGGGGATCTTGGGTGGTATTGGGAAAATTTGGGGGCGGTCTCCCGGCTGGGCCCGTTGAGGGGGGCAACCCCTTCCTTTGGCTGGGTTTTTGTTTGATGGGGCCTCTCTGGTGGGACAAAAAGGGGTAAACAAACCCAAATTTAACCCCCCCCTTGTCCCCATTTAAACCTAAGAACCCTTTGGGAAAAATTAAAGAGTGTAAGGACTCACTGTCGAGGGAAAATGGCAAATTGGGCACAATGGGCTACATGTATGATCTTTGGTGCCCAGACGCCATTTTTTCTTCGCGCATTAGTGGCGTAGAATGCACCTGAATCTATGAACTTGTTCTACTGTGGGTCATAGATTTAGCACTTTCTAGCTACAAAGCGACATTTCTGGCTCAGGTAAACCACTTTTAGAGTGCTCTACCTGTTCCAGCAGTAATGTGCCTGGATTTGCTGTTCAAAAGTCATACATGTGTAGCTTCGTACAGTTGTAGTGCGACACATCTCCAGCCCGCCCCCTGATTTCAGGCGCATTACTAAGTGCTGTGGGCGCCTGATAATGTGCCTAGTTTTGGAGTGTGCCTGATTAAAAATATAGCGAATAGGGCTGCGCCAGTTTTCGGGCTGCAAAGATGCCAGACTTCTGGTGCAGCCTTGTACATACTGTACATGTTGCCCAATGTGTCCATTGCTACTTAGGGGTGTACTCACTTTTGTTGCCAGCGGTTTAGACGTTGATGGTTGTGTATTGAGTTATTGTAAGGACACACCAAATTTACACTGTTATACAAGCTGCTCACTGACTACTTTACATTGTATCACAGCGTGATATCAAAGTGTCCCATGAAAAGATATAATGCAATATTTACAAAAATATGAGGGATGTACTTACTTTTGTGAGATACTGTAGCTGTATACTGCTGGCATAGTTAGGAAGAGGTCGTATGACTGTCACAGAAGTTCATTAAGTCTCTGCAGATTGAGTAGGATTATTACACTGTCAAACTCCAACCATGCATTTTAATGTAAAATGGAATTTCTTCTCCACAAAGGGCCACACAAACGGGTTACATGAAAAAACTGAAACATAGGTGACGGTGTATAATAAAGTTTTATGACTGAAACCAAAGTTATATTCCAAAACAGTCTATATTCTGCTGAGGACCCCATAGCTGTGAGGTGTGGAGGGGCTCATTACTGGGCTAGCTGTGTGAGACTGGGTGTTAATGGACGTGCTGTCTGTGGTAATACGATATGTCTGCAAACACAGTATATGTAATATTACGACAACCGCAGGCCCCTTTGTACTCCAAACACCCAGACTTGTATGTTCAACAACAGTCATAACAAATGCACAGAATCTGTTCATGGTGGATTCTATACAAGAAGACATGCTGCAATACATACAAGTGAGATGGATCCTGTTAATGTGTGAGAACTTTTTGGAAGGGAACAGAAGTTCAACAATAATACATTATATGATTCTGCACACTAAGGGCGACATTTCCCAACACGCCAATGCCAGTTTTTTGGTCTATATTGCACTAAAACTGCTTTTGACAACATATTTTGGATGTAAATGAAATGTCCTACACCAAAACTAGGTGCATTACATGCTGGGACCAACACATTGTAATGCGCCTAAAAATGATGCACTGTGCGCCTCCATAACGAAATCCGCCTATTGAGGCGCATAGCACATCATTACAAGTGTATATGTGTTAGGCGCATTTCACATTTTACAAGTATGTGTTAGACGCATTTCATATACTTGTAATGATAAGCAATGCGCCTCCGTGGGTGATGTGCCTCAATAGGGGCATTACATACTCTACCAATGAAATGTTTTGTGCCGCGATTAGCGCAAATCGAGGTACATAACATATCATTAGAAGCGTATGTAATGCCACTATCGAGGCACATCGCGGACGGAGGTGCATAGCTTATCATTACAAGTATATGAAATGCGTCTAACACATACTTGTTAAGCGCCTAACACATATTCACTTGTAATGATGTGCTATGCCCCTCAATAGGCACATTTCGTTATGGAGGCGCACAGCAAATCATTTTTAGGCACATTACGTTTACTATGCAAGGTATACCTGACGCCAGATTTTTTATAAGGTCGGACTTTCTGGCGCACTTCTTATTTAATGCGCCTAAAAACTGACGTAGTACCGCCAATTTTCTGACATCTCGCCCTAAATGCATTATTTTTATCTGGTGCCAGCTGAAATTTCGGATGCAAAAGGGGATTAGTTCAACAGCACTTCAATCAGCATCATTTTTTTTTTATATTATTAGAACATTTTTTCAGTTTATTATAAAGTAATAGGCTGTTTATATAAGGTCACATTTCATATATAGTCGGTCCATCATGAAAGTTCATTGACTTCTGTCAGAGAGCATCCTGCTTGAAGCCTCGCAATGGTGAGGTCCTGCTGATCAGTTGTAAGGTGTTTTCTTGGTCTTATGATGTCAGAATGTGAAAAACATGATGAGGAGGACTGTTTAAACCCCAATTCAAACTGATCCCCTAAATTTATTGGGCGATTTGGGGATCAAATACCTGTTGTGAATTTTACCATTAAACTCCTTGTTAGAGTTGTACAAAAAGCACTGAAGACCTGAACAGTCGGACAGGTACATTCTAAATTTAAGAGACGTCTCATTTAGTGCATTTAGAAAAAAAATTCAAGAAATGTTATGCTGGTCCTGAAATTTCAACCGAAATCCAAATATCCCTAACTTTTTGTGAGTAGTGTGTATGAGATGTTACAATATAGAAATTAATCTTCATGAATCTTCACTATATATGGAATGTGGCTGCAACATCCTTCTCTGCAGCCTCCCCTCTAGCATTCTTGCTTCCCTTCAATCCATCCTCAACTCTGCTGCTCGTCTTATTCAACTCTCTCCTCGCTACTCCCCTGCCTCTCCCCTCTGCCAATCTCTTCACTGGCTACCCATTGCCCAGAGAATTCACTTCAAGCCACTAACCATGACCTACAAGGCTCCTCCATAACCCCCCATACATCTCTGCTCTAATCTCCAGATATCTCCCCTCACGCACTCTCCGCTCCTCACAGGACCTTCTTCTCTGCTCTCCTCTTATCAGCTCCAGGGGCGTAACTACCGGGGTAGAAGACGTAGCACCTGCCCCGGGGCCCGTGTGCTTAGGGGGCCGGGGCAGCCGCTACCGCGTCCGCTACCCCGGTAATGCCGCTCCTGCGCCCGCCGGCAGTGAACTTAACAGTTCACTGCGGCGGGCGCGGAGCTGAGGGGTCCGGCGCATCCCGCCTCTGAACGCTCTCCGGCCCCAGAGTTCAGAGACAGCGCTGCCCCATGGTAGCAGAGTGGTGTGCATCTGGCGCTCGGCTCTGCTACTCTTCCTGACAGCGGGCGCCGGCTCTCGGTGATCACGTGGGCGACGCGATTACGTCACATGACCACGCCGCCCGCACTGAGTACAGCGGCCGGAGCGCGGCGCATCGAGGAAGTGTGGATCGAGGTAAGTAAGTGATTTCTTATTTTACCTGCCCTGCCTGCCTGTATAACCCACCAGCCTGTCTATATATCCCTGTCTGCCTGTATACCCCAGCCTGTCTGTATACCCCAGCCTGCCAGTATACCCCAGCCTATCTATATACCCCAGCCAATCTAAAAACCCCCAGCCTGTCTATATACCCCCAGCCTGCCTATATACCCCCAGCCTAACTATATACCCCTGTCTGTCTGTATACCCCAGCCTGTCTATATACCCCAGCCTGTCTATATACCACAGCCTACCTATATACCCCAGCCTGCCTGAATACCCCCAGCCTGTCTATATACCCCCAGCATGTCTATATACCCCAGCCTGCCTGTATACCTCAGCCTACCTATATACCCCAGCCTGCCTGTATACCCCAGCCTTCCTGTATACCCCCAGCCTGCCTATATAGTCCCCCCTGAAGCCTGCCTATATACCCCTGCCTGTCTATATATCCCCCTACCTGCCTATATATCCCTACCTATCCCTACCTATATGGTCCCTATAGCCTACCTAAAGCCTGCCTGTCTATTTGGGTCTCCCTATAGCCTATTTACCTACCTGTCTACCTATGTGGGCCCCACTTATAGCCTAGCTACCTGGGGCCCGCCTACAGCCTACCTGCAGCCCACCTACTGCATACCTACCTACCTGGGGCCTAAATACTGCCTACCTAACTGAGATCTGCCTGACTACTGCCTACCTATCTAGAATTTACCTACCTGGGGCCTATGTACTACCTACCTACCTCAAGTCTACTAACCTACCTAGGGCCTACCAACCTATCTAATGGGGGTCTACCTGCTTATATGATTCTCTGGGGTACAGGCCATAGCTGTAACACAATTTCCAGGGGGTGAATCCTCTGTTCCTCCCCTATAGGAGACTGGACCTTTAAGCTATGGCCTGTACCTGCCCTCCCACCCATGGGAAGTTTGTACAGAGGTGGGGGGCAGGGAGTGAGGTGCTGAAAAAGTGAGGATTCTAAGATATTTGTGTCCAAATCTGCAGGGACGAGTGGTCAGGAGACGTCATCATGGTCATCTGCAGTGAATGCAGAACAAAAGGGAAAGTCAATGACTCGTCAGAGAAACGTCACCTGTGAGTCACAAGATGTAACTGCACTGTAATCACTTATATGTCTACAGAGTCTGTGTACACTGGTGTCTACCACTATATGGTCACTGTATGGAGGTAATATACAGCCCTTAGGGTACCTGTGTACACTGGTGTTTACCACTATATGGTAGTAAAATTGATTTTTATTCAGTAATAGTATAGGGTTATTAGTCACTATGTGATGGTAATTTGTGGTCTTGTCCTGGCAGCATAATCCGGTCCATATGTAGTAACGTTATTGGTAATGTTAATATGGGTATAGTGGGATTTGTTTGGTAGCAGTATGATGGGGATATCTATGGTGAGGTGTTCACTCCTTGTATTATCTAGTAACTGCATGACTTAAGAGGTTCCGGTAAATGTTCGTGGTCAGGGAAGCGGGGGAGGGGGGGAGTTTGCTTTGGAGCCCAGGTTTCCCTAGTTACGCCCCTGATCAGCTCCTCAGATAACCGTCTCCAAGACTTCTCCCGTGCTTCCCCCACACTCTGGAACTCACTGCCCCAACACCGCAGACTCTCCCCAACTTTCGCCAGTTTTAAAAGCAACCTGAAAACCCCTCTCTTCAGGAGCCTATAACCAACAATAACCTTGCTGTCACTACACCCCCCACAAACATGTCTGCCGCCTCACCTGCTGTCTCTTTCCCCCGTCCTTGTAGATTGTAAGCCCTTGCGGGCAGGGTTCTCCTTCCTTCTGTACCAGTTGATTGTCACATACTGTCACCATTGTACTTGCTTGACCTATGTTATGTTTGTAACCCTCTTGAATGTACAGCTCTATGGAATCAATGGCGCTCTAAAGTAAATAATAATAAACGGAGCCTGTTACTTTATAATGAGCTGATTTTCTAATAATTTGTCCATAAAATATTATGCTGAAGGAGGAGCCGTTGAACTACTCTCATTTTGGAAACAGAGGTTCAGTCTGTAAAAATGAATCAGAATTTATAGTGTAATCACATTGAATTACAATGGATTTCAACAGACTTTTTTAAGCTAATCAATAAAAAAAGATATTACAGGGTATTTCCCCTTTGGACATTGCTTTTTGATTAGAACGGGCTCTTGAGCATTTGCTGAGAGCTACATAATTTGTAAGGCTAAAAAACGGCACATATCCATCTAGTTCAGCAACTATTATCCTACAGTGTTGATCATATATCAGGGATCCCACATAGTAGAGCAGAAAGTCACCAACTACAGGCAGTCCCAGGGTTAGGAGCTGGATAGGGACTGTGGTTTTGTTCTTAAGTTGAATTTGTGTCACAAAAGGTTTTTTTTTTTTTTTTTTTGGATAGTGAAGGGAAGGGTTTTTACATTTGTTTTGCTGTCTGTGCCCTTGTTAAGAAAATTTCACCTCATGTGCTGCTGTGGCATGCTGGAACTTGTCGTTCCACAGCTACTATCTGCTGTGGAACATGGAACCACAAGTGCCAGCATGCCCCATAAGTCTACGTTTGTAACTAGGGGACAGATGTAAGTCGGAACGGTGTAAGGTGGGGACTGCCTGTACTTGTTCCCTACAAAAAGGAACAATGTTCTTGTACCCGAGTGCGTCCTTTCAACCTCTGGGCCCCATAGCAGCCACTGGCAATAATTCCCTACCTGGAAAACCTATAATATATCTTTAAGACAACCTAGTAATACCAGGGGTGTAAGCCTCGGACTACATAGTAATGACCACTGTTGCAGAGATGGTCATGTAAGGCAGGACACTCATGTGAGAAGGTGACCGCTCTCTTTCGCGAAATGTAAGGATACGCAGTATTCTGCATGTATAAACATATATCTTGCGCTCCGTACATTCAGCCATTTCTATAAATATAAAGTGTTCGCTGTAATGCAGGTACATGCATATGGATACATATTACTCTGCAGAGATTTCGCTCTCTCTGCACATTGATTTGCATTTCTTGCATATTAATGCAACACATTTACATAAATATGTAAATTGCTATCTAGGCTAGTCAAGAAGCGATAGGGTTAATGCTGGAGATGTAGGTTACGTGTTTATGAAAGATAAGCTATTTTAATATATGTATAAAATAACATATGTTCTTACCCTCCTATGTTCTCACTCATATTCCCTGGAGGAGAAAACAGAACATATTTAACTTCGAGCCGATGTAGCAGGCCTTAGATAATCGGAAAGGGTTGTTTCTTGCGTTTTTTTTGTTTTGTTTTATAATAAGTGCGGTGTTAATATTTGGTCCTTGAGCATTGGTTACAGAGATGTAATTGTCCATGGGGCTGGTCTGGATATTGCACAGATTGCTATATATGTATCCAGGGCTGGGACAAGACATTTTGGTGCTGTAGGCAAATAGGATAAAATGGCACCCTCTCCCCAGATATGTAAAATAGGAAAAAAAGCCACAATTGCGCCGTCTTTTCTCAGAGGTGCAGCATAGGTGACATATTGGAAGACATGCATGAAATTTGGTGTTAACACGCCAAATTTCATGCGCATTATACAGGCATAGAATGCGCCTCCAAAGCGGGTCATAAATCAGGCGCATTCCAGTGCTCGGGCGACATTTCTGGCTCAGGTACACCACTTTGAAAGTGCTCTACCTGTTCCAGCAGAAATGCGCCTAGAAATGCCATAGCGACGCTATAAATCTATAGCTTCGAACGGTTCTAGTGCGCCCCACCTCCCACACGTCCCCCGAGATTGGGCACATTACAAAACACCGCAGGCGCTACGTAATGCGCCTGACAATGGTGTGTGGGAGATTTAAACATGTATGAACGGGGCTGTGTCTGATATCGGGCTGAAAAGATGCCAGATATCTGGTGCAGCCCCGTTCATACATGTCACCCATTATCTTTATGCTGCGGGTCAGTACGATTCAGATTTTTTTTAATGTTCTTTTAATCGACATTTTCTGAAACCAATATCTTTTTTTTCCGTCACCGTACTTTTAGGAGGGCTTGTTTTTTGCGAACCGAAGTGTAGTTGTCATTGATGCTATTCTCGGATGACGTTTTCATAACTGATCATTTTGGTTCTACACTGACGAGCTAAAGGGTAACAATGTTTTGAACTTTTGACTTTCAGGGTGCTTTCACACAGTGCGTTTCTGATGCATTTTCGGATGCATTTTTTGCGCAGAAAGGCACAACAAGTAATACTGTACATTTCTACACAAAAAACACATCCAAAAATACATCAAAAAACACTCCATGGGAAAGCCCCCTCAGGCTCAATATCTCACCACCCACTACAACTTTGAACATGAGGCTACCATCATTTATAGACAATCAGCTTGGAAATCTCATACATAAATTTGACTGGCAAGTATTTAACATCTGCTTAGTTCTGCAGATTCTTGTCATGTAACTGCATTGTTACTGTTTTGCTCCCGGGGGCGGGACAATCTTTTTCTTCTCGTACCAATTACACCTGTTCTCACATTCAGTGTAATATTAGGTTGATTCCCAAGCGAAGGTCACTGGTTCGAATTGAAGAGCAGCCATGAGGAAGAGAGAAGCAGCATCATCCAGCATATTGGGTGATTTTGAGCCATGAAGCAAAAGTCAATAGACTGGGCTCTAATGGGTGCAAATGGGTTTGGAAGAATCAAGGGAGAAGGGTGAACCAATTGAGAAATTGAAGGAGCTGTTAAATTTGGTAGAAGAAACCTGATGATATGAGGTTTGTTTCACAGCCAAAGATGTTGGATACTTGACCAGGATCCATGTTGATCTCAGTGCTGAGCCATATGTGAGTGTCCTACAAGATGGGTTACTTCATACACTCGAGTACTATGGGTATGAAAAGGATGACAGTGTCCAGCAGGACAATGACCTGAAACAGACGTCAGGGTTGGAGAAGGAAGGGTTCAATGACAATGAAGTAGAGTTGCTGTATTGGCTTCCACAGTCCCCAGACTTCCACCCAATTGAATACTTGTGGGTAGAGTTGTACCCAAGTCCAGTCTGCACCAACATTGGGAATGTGTAGAAGAGACCTGGGATCAGATTTTGGTCAGGACATGCTTGAATCTGATGCAGAGGCCAGAAGGATTCAGGCAGTGCTGAAAACAAAAGGGGGATTTCCCAAATACTAACAAAGTAATAAAAAATTAAAACTTAAATTTTTAAGGAGCTAAATAGTAATAATGCAGTTACAGGACAATAATCTGCAGAACTAAGCAGATGCTAAATACTTGCAAGTCACATTTATGTATGAGATAGGTAAGATGATTGTCTATAAAATGATGGGAGTCTCACGTTCAAAGCTGTAGTGGATGCTGAGATATGGAGCCTGAAAGTCACAAGTTCAAAACATTGTTACCCATTTGCTTGTCAGTGAATGTTAACAAATTGGACTTTTGCAATATGTGGCGATAGCAATTATGTTTATTTTTTTTGTTTTCCTTTTTTTATTTGCAAAATGGGGAAATGAGAGTGTTTTGAACTTTTAATATCTTTTCTTTTTTTTACTTTTTTAAAGAAAATTTACTTGATCACTTGGGGGCGCAAACACTTACTTGGACACTCTTCTGCAATGCTAATATATTGCAGAATAGCATGCAGTTACAGCTCTCTTGTTACACTCTGCCTCTGGCAGCGTGCAATAGGGGCAGTAAGATGGTATATTTGGGGGCCTTCATTAGGCTCTGGCGGCTGTGACTGCTGGTCAGCACCCTGCTATTGCATCACGGGGGAGCTGATCAGGAGATGGGAGAAGGCAGCCTCCCTCTTCCTTCATGACTACTTAGATGCCAAATTACATTAATTGCGGCATCTATGTAGTAAGCACCTTACCAACATGTGACGTATGAGTATGTCATCATGCTGGTAAATAGCTATGGAGTGAGCTCAGTCAGTAAGTCCGCTCCATTTAATAACAGCTAACACTTTCCACTAAGAGCACGGATTAAAGCCGGCTCCGATCCCCTCTGTTTAACCCTTTAGATGTCGCAGCAAAATGGGCGTGGCACCTTAATGAATGAGAAACGGTGCTGTGCACCATTCCTCACTGCGATCAGGATCTCCGTGGTGAAATCGCTGGGTCCTGATCGGTTTACATGGCAGCTGGAAGCTTGTGAAGGCTTTCATTGCCACCATGTTTCTCACTTTACAACTTCCTGCCCTAGGTAGGAAGAAGTGAAACCGCTATATTTGTACACCCTATTGCATTGTATAAACAATGCAATAGGCTGTACAAACACTTGCACCCTCTAGTGGTGAAGCACCAAATAGGGACTCTGTTAGGCTATGTTCACATGGCGTAATTGCAGCATGTACAGTACGGCCACGATTACGCCGGGTGCTTTGGGAGTCGCGACCTATTGACAGCCATTACTCACGGCGCGTATTCGCCGCAAATAATTGACATGTCACTTATCTCCCCTGTACGAGCGGGGAGAGGAGGTATAATCCATAGTTCTCTATGAGTACTATGGATTATCGTAATTTCGGCGCGCATCTCACTCATATTAGAGCGCAAATACACGCCGAAATGCACGCCGAAAATGCGCCGTTTGAACATACTCTTAAAGTAACAAAAAAATGTGAAAGTGCAATATATGTATAGTCCAAATCAACCCCCCCCCCCGTATGGTGAACATCGTAGAATAAAAAACATCCAAAAGACAAAATTGGATTTTTTTTTGGTCATTTTACATCCTCTAAAAATTGTTATAAAAATGATGAAAAAAACACGTATTCCAAAACTGGTACCAATAAAAAGTGCACATCAGCCCACAAAACATGCTCTTCACTCAAGTCCATAGGTGTTACTACAAAAAAGTTATTGGTCGCAGAAAATGGGTCCGTGGCAAAAATTAGAAAAATAGAAAATGTTTGGAATTTTTTTTACGGGACCGAAACATAATGGAAACCCTACATCCTTGGTATTGCCAGATTCGTATCAACCTGTAGAATACAGGTAACACATCATTTATACCGAAGATTGAACGAAACTCCCACAAACATGGTTTAAGCAAGGTTTTGTTTCGCATTTTGCAACACTTAGAATTTTTTTGTGCATTCCTAGTATATTCTATGGAAATATGAATAACACCATTAGAAAATACATCTTGTCCCGCAAAATAAAAGCCCTCATATGTCTATGTAGATGGGAAAATAAAAATGGGAGGAAAAAATGAAGAGCCAAAAAATTATTAAGGGCTTAAGCGGCCAGGATTGGCGTTATCTCTAGTCCCGAGCGCTGAAGGCTGTAACAACCTGCACCCACACCATACATCCCTGCACAACTTTACTGACAGGCAGAGGTAGGCACCCTAAGTGGTTGCCTACTCATTGTCCCGGCCCTGTATGTATCACATATGTATAAATGATTGTATAGATGACATCTATGGAAGCAATCAACCCCCTATAGCCATGATCTTAAGTATACAATTTTGCCACTGTATATTGATTAGATATCTATAGATAATATAATCTATAGATTATCTATTGATTAGATTAGGATACCATTAGTTATCTTGCACGGTGTTATTTGAGCTCTACAACAAGGCCCCTATAAATAGTCCTTTTTTTTGTATATAATACAATGTAAATCAATGATGGCGAACCATTGTTAAAAAACCTAGCTTAATTCAGGTGCCGTGTCACATCTAGAAATATCCATAATTTTGTATATACTGCCCCTATATTTTTAGCCCCTAGTATATACAGTTTTGCATAAGGCTCCCTGTATATACAGCCCTCTGTATCCTCACACCCCCATATATACAATGCTCCCTATATCATCAACCCCCATATATACAGCCCCCTGTATACACAGCTCAGTTTAAGGCTCCCTGTATATACAGCCCCCTGTGTGTACACTGTCCCCTATATTCTCAGCCTCCCATAAATACAGCCCTCTGTATACACAGCTCAATTTAAGGCTCTCTGTATTTACAGCCTCCTGTGTATACACTGTCCCCTATATCCTCAGCCTCTCGTATATACAGTCCCTGTGTATACACTGTCCCCTGTATCCTCAGCCCCCTCTGTATACAGCCGTCGTCCTGTGTCTGCTGGAGGTGAGGCCGCAGGTGATCGCACCTGTCCCTGCATCACCCGGACATTTTGTGTGTGGCTGCCTCCTCCGATGTGTGACGGGACCCTCAGCCTATAGGAGCCAGTATGAGTGTCCCGGCCCAAACACTGTGCAGGAGGTGGAAGTTCTAGTGTGGATGGAGGCGGGAGGAGACAAGTTTCTGAAGGTACCGAGGGCCTGGATACTTGGCGAGGGGGCTGGGTGTATGCCCTAAAGTCGACGCTTCTGCCTGGCTCTACTGCCTTAGAACTGCTCACACGGGGGAGCGACACTTTGAAAACAGCCGCCTCTTCGCTGGCCGCCTGCTGAGATTGTAAGTATCATAGGAGTGACCAGACATGGCTGCCGCTGCGCCGCTCGGACGGTCAGGACAAGTAGCATTATAAACCCACATCTAGCTACTTGTCTTCTATGGAAATGGGAGCAGGTTTCATCGACTCCCCGGTGGGCCAGTCCGAGCCTGGGTCCGAGATGGCACAATGCGTGCCACCCAAAATGTCTTGGCCAGGCACCTTTGACATGCGCTATCTCTGTTATGTGTTATATTGATCATCTAAGTCAAGGAGTAAAGTTTTAATAATTCTGTCTAAAACTTAGACAATGTAAACTTAGGCAGTTAAGTCTGCACCAAATTCATCACAGTGGTTCATGCTGTCTGATCATTTTGCCTCTTTAGACTTGTCTGATTTTTTTATACCAATTATCGGTTGGCTTACTTTGCACCAAAATTTCCTGGCAGGATTTGGGGCAAATTATTTCGTTTTATTTCCACACCCTATTGGCAAACTCAAGCATGTCAATAAGAGCCCTTTTATGTTTTTTCTTTCTTTAAGCCATATGGATTTTTGATGCATTTTTTTTATCCTTTTTTGGTTGAAATCATTCAATCCTTCTCACAAATGTGTGCACAAATGGTGCAGAAAAAAATGGAGGTCTATGGGGAGAAAACTGGCCCATAGGGGAACAAGAGAAACCCCTGGTCGGGCTCTGAGCATGGTAGACTTATAGTAGGTTTTTAACTGCATTTGTATCCTCAGGAGAGGCAGAAACACAGAAAAAGAGAGGCAAAAAGCAAGAGGCAGAAAATAAGAGGCATGTACAGTCATTTACAGTGAGGTAGGGTGGACCTCCAGAATCATCTCTACAGTGGGCCCAGAATCAACTCCAACAGTGGTCTCCTAGAATCAACTCCGCCAGTGGTCTCCTAGAATCAACTCCACCAGTGGTCTCCTAGAATCAACTCCACCATTGGGCCCTAAGCACCCTAATCCAACATTGCCCTTTAGTTCCTCCAGGTTCAGCTCGAATTACCCCAGGCATACCTATAGAGATCCATTCAGGAGCATCCATATGTTCATAGAGAAAACATGGGTCTTAAAGGAAACCAAAAGTGTTCAGTTGTTTTCTTCCATGGGGAGTGTTGATAGGACGGTTGATGGAGTTATACAAGGCTTGTTGGCAATTTACATGGTAACTCCACAGTAGACTGGGGACTCCACAGCAAAGATCAAATTTCCCCATTAACATGCAGAGTTTTGCTGCCCATAACAGAACAGATTGGTTCTTAATTTACTTCTCTATCCCCTTATATGATCCTTGTGCCAATTTACTACTATCTTATCCAGGATACAAAAGAGGCACATTTTTTTGAGGATCTACCTCCGTACTATAAGGTACTTGTCCACTTTAATTCCAGTTAGGGTAGGATCACCCAGTCCTGGTTATATCTAATATCCAGTGATATCCTGACTGCAGATGATCAGGACAGGATCACCAGTGCTGTTATATCTAATATCCAGTGATCTCCTGACTGTAGATGATCAGGACAGGATCACCCAGTGCTGGTTATATCTAATATCCAGTGATCTCTTGACTGTACATTATCAGGACAGGATCACCCAGTGCTGGTTATATCTAATACCCAGTGATCTCCTGACTGTAGATGATCAGGACAGGATCACCCAGTGCTGGTTATATCTAATACCCAGTGATCTCCTAACTGTAGATGGTCAGGACAGGATCACCCAGTGCTGGTTATATCTAATATCCAGTGATCTCCTAACTGTAGATGATCAGGACAGGATCACCCAGTGCTGGTTATATCTAATATCCAGTGATCTCCTGACTGTAGATGATCAGGACAGGATCACCCAGTGCTGGTTATAGCTAATACCCAGTGATCTCCTAACTGTAGATGGTCAGGACAGGATCACCCAGTGCTAGTTATATCTCATATCTGGTAATCTCCTGACTGTAGATGATCAGGACAGGATCACCCAGTGCTGGTTATATCTAATATCCAGTGATCTTCTGACTGCAGATGATCAGGACAGGATCACCCAGTGCTAGTTATATCTCATATCTGGTAATCTCCTGACTGTAGATGATCAGGACTGGATCACACAGGGCTGGTTATATCTAATATCCAGTGATCTTCTGACTGCAGATGATCAGGACAGGATCACCCAGTGCTAGTTATATCTCATATCTGGTAATCTCCTGACTGCAGATGATCAGGACAGGATCACCCAGTGCTGGTTGTATCTAATATCCAGTGATCTCCTGACTGCAGATGATCAGGACAGGATCACCCAGTGCTGGTTGTATCTAATATCCAGTGATCTCCTGACTGTAGATGATCAGGACAGGATCACCCAGTGCTGGTTATATCTAATACCCAGTGATCTCCTGACTGTAGATGATCAGGACTGGATCACACACTGCTGGATTATAACTAATATCCAGTGATCTCCTGACTGTAGATGATCAGGACTGGATCACACAGTGCTGGTTATACCTCATTTCTGGTGATCTGCTGACTGTAGATGATCAGGACAGGATCACCAGTGCTGGTTATGTCTAATCTCTAGCCATCTCCTGACTGTATATTCCCATGGCATGTTCATACTGTGCTGTGTTATATCTAATTTTCAGTGATCTTCATTAGGTTTTGTGATAAATTAATAAATTTTTCAAATATATAATATCCTTATGTGTCATAAAAAGGACCAAGCAGAAACAGCATTTATACAAAATTCCTTAACATGAAATTTAATCTGGATGGACATCTCGAATAAAACAAAAAAAAAAACTGACATTATCATTATTAGTATTATTTGTCTTTTCTTTCTAACAAAGCAGATATCATGAAAGCAGCACTGTAAAAATCTAGAGAAATCAGAACTTTTAGAGATTGGTCCATATTCTATCACAGGTAACTTCCTCTTGTCTACACATTGAGTTAAGTAGCTATCAGTAAGCGTGGGAGGTCCAGAAAGTCCAAAAAGAAATCCTTTCATTGGCACACACAAACAGAACAAAGAAGGTAAATATGGACATGTCTTAAATTATTACAGAATGATCAACATGGTAATACAATAGTACATAACATTGTTGCATGGCCAACTCATATTGCTTGATGGACTTTGTATTGCAAAGTGCTTTTTTCATCTTTTGGGTGCAAGTGGATTTTGTTGAAATGGGCCTATGTGTCTCACTGACTTAGGTTCTGTCTATGGGATTTGCTTATAGTATTTTAATGCTACGAATGTTCTTAATTCTCTAAATGGAAATCAACCTTCTCCATTCAGAAGTGGTCCTCAATTTAATTCCTGTTGGAAAAGATGTAACCTAAGGCAATGACAGACTGACAGGGGGCGCTGGAGAGGTACTGTAAAATATTCAAAATGGACACCTTGATTATTTCAACACTTTGACTAAAGTGACTGCGTTATGGTCTACAAAGGTTGCCTAACAACTGGACTCATGGTGTCACCTCCATGTTATCTAGGTTCACTGAGTAAATTATTCCTAGCTTGTCCGCAAATATTTGGCTTGCAGAAGAATAAATTAAACCACACCCACAGACATTTGGATATACCCTTATGGCACCGGGAACCAGTTACTTGCTAGAGGGATGCTAAGACAGGTGGCAAAAGTTGAAGGATCCAGAAAAGGGAGTTGATAGTCATCTGTGATTAAGAAGCAATCTATGGGTGTGAGTCCAACCATGGGTTTAGATGCATGCAACCCTTCATGACACCCTTTACACGTGTGTGTCACCTGTGAGACCACAGCTCCCATCACCCATGTCAATATTTATTATGTTGATTTTTTTTTCTACCTCTAAATACAATAAGTTACAAGTTTATTCAATTAAATAATGTAAAACATATTAAAAATTAAAAAATGTAAGCATGTAAGCAGAAACATACAGCATAGGAAGCAGATTATCCACGTAGATAATGGCTGCACAGTCCTCCCTGCCGATACCCTGTTCAGTTCCTTTTGTAAAATGCTTTGTTTTTTTTTTTCTTCTCGAGGCTCAAACATAAAATCGGTATCAGAAAAAGTTTGTTGAAAATAGAAATAGTTCTTTTTTTCCTACAAAGAAGAAAAACAAAGAGTATCCAAAATATTCCTTGTAGTTGTCCGAATTTCCAGCTCTGTACAGGACTCCGGTTAGCTGTTCCACCATGTAGACATAAGATGTGTTGTATCCTTACAGGTCACGTCTCCTTACGAAGAAGGATGGTAGATCTCCATAGATTGGACCAAGAGGCCTCCTCAATTTGCAGATCCCACCTCGGATGTGGACCACAACACGCAATGTCTTCATGCTGTCCCTCTGCTTCTCGTAAATATACAAACAGTTCAATGCTTCCTCACATAGGTGGGACCACTAGGCCAGTCATAGCTGAAACAAAAAGATGGGTCAAGGTTAGCTGTATCCCAGAGATTGTATGAAAAACATTTATAAAGATCCAACATCATTATAAGATATGAATCTTGTCATAATAGATTGCAGGCCTGTATCAGTCTTTGGCTAATATATTGGTGAAACCTTTATAACTGTCTGGTAAAAGTCATCACCAGGCTCCATAATAATACAATTGTAGGGGAGCAGAGTGCAAGAGAATATACACTTCCATAACCATACCATACAAAAATGTACAAACATACCAAGACACATGCATACAATATATGGCGCCTTTCTCTATGGACTAATGACCATATTTACCAAGCTCCTATAGGTGTTAACTATGGGCCCTATAGCAGATGCTATGGATACTATGGCTAGAGGTTGAGGAGGCCCTACTTGGTTACAAGAACATTGTTCAGTTTTGTGGGGAACAAGTAGTTGGTGGTGTTTTTACTACTATTTGGGTTCTCTGATTTATGGCAGTATTATTTATACCTTTAACTTAATTTTAAAAATAGTGGCCATTGCTTCATATTTAGACATTGTATAAGTGAGTTATCAATGTTCTCCACCACGTTAGACCAGGTCAACAACATGGCACCAAGTGAGGAGGCTGGCACAATGTAAATACATGTAAATGCATTAACTATCATTCCCCATTGTCTATCTATCTATCTATCTATCTATCTATCTATCTATCTATCTATCTATCTATTATGTATGTATGTATGTATGTATCTATCCACTATGTATGTATGTATCTATCTATCTCATATGTATGTATGTATGTAGCTATCTTATGTATGTATGTATGTATCTATCTATCTATCTCATATGTATCTATCTATCGCGTATCTATCTATCTATCTATCTCTATTTATTTGTCCATTTCTCTCTGTCCATATCTATCTGTGAGCATATATATGTATATATAGTGTGTGTTTATATTGACATGTCTGTCTAGATAGCTAGAGATATGTCTGCATTTCTTGTATGCATCTGAATGTATTAATACTCATTATTCCCTCCTTATTTTTATTCTTTATCCAGCAATATATGAAGCGAGCATCTTAGTCCCGGGAACATAGAGTGCGGCTGCCTGGATTACACACATTGGAAAGGTCCATGGTATATAAGATCTAGTGTTCTCTATATGAATGCTTAGACTGAGTTTCATTGTCCTGAGCAAGCGCTGTGACTGACAGGCTAACATATGTACACACAGCCTGCCTCCTATCTGATGTGTAACACAGGCTGGCTTCCTGCTTGGCTCCACATCTTCCCTTTGCCCTGCAGAGTTTTGCTGGCAGTGAAGGGATGAGGGGAGCTCCCTGGGGTGTGAGAGAGACCTTTCTGAGCCCAGTGCTGAAAGACCGGGCCTGGGAGTGAAATAGGATCGTTGGATATTCCCCAACCTCTCTACTGCTCAAGTTACCATCACAACCTATAACCACTTCACTGCCAGAACACATACATATGACCTAATGTATGCAAATGTATATTCTCATATGCCCGAATAATACAAAGTCACCATGCAATATACTAATATACTGTATATATTATATTGTATATTGTAATATACTCAAAGCAACGTACACTAAATGCCCATATAAAAATAGTAGCAGTTATATACTGTGCAGTAATGTATTGTTATTTTAGCTTATTGCTCATTGTCTAGATAAACATTTTTGAGTAGCCCTGTCTCTTTCTCCCTTAGTCAAGCAGAACAGCCCAGCACCATGCTGAGATCCCTGCAGAGATTTCCCAGCAGCCTCTCTGCTCCACTTTTGACAGGCCGGCAAGTCCCAGTGGAAGAGGGATGGTGGAGCTCAAGTAGAACTAGCTGGGGCTGCAAGTCACTTACGTAAGGTCCCAGACTCAGTAGAGATAGCCAATGTCACTATGGGATTATGTGATCAGTACATATATGATTTGATTTCATTGTGTGGTTGAAAACATGAAATATGTAAGAAAATATTAATTTCCCTCTAAATGGAAGATATTATTTTATTTAGAAAGTTCTGCTATTAAAGAATCCAGTACTGAGAGGGTGAGTCAGGGGCCCCTCAAAAAAATCAACCCTTGTAATTGAACCCTTTATGCAATGGCAGGTAGGGGATTGTTAGGGGGTACAAAGACATGCACTAATTGTTTGAGAAACCCTAGAGTAACAGTAGAGCAACACTGGACTAATACATGTATAGAGAGCTGAATATGCCATTCCACACTGTAAGGCTGTGTTCACATTCAGAGTATAAATGGGTTTCCATAATTAATTGGCTTCAGACATTTTGAGACATGCTGGGAGTGACGCCCTCACCTCTGAAACCATTACCATTTCCACTAGAACAGGCTGGAGATGGGGAACCCTGCGGTCGGATTACTGGGGCGAAGGCACTCTTCTGTTTCATGGAAGGGAAGACGGAGGAGGAGAAAGGCAGGATGGAGGAACTTCCAGAAGACCCCACCGGCGGGCTAGACGGCATGACTGCAAAAAAAGGAGGGTAGCAATAAAGGCATTGCATTGAAACCAAATAAAAATGCTCCTTGAAAGTCAATCCCGGCAGGATTGATGTGACAGGTCTATGGGCCCATCGTTAAAGAGGTTGTCTCACTACAAGGATTGCTGCTTTTTATGTTATAGATCTTGTAAAAACAAATCACTTTGTAATATGTGTCCATTAACAGTGTCCTAGCTATTCCTAGATATCCCCTCTTGTATGAGCTGCATCAGCTCCTCAGGTCACTATAGCTACAGACCTGTTCAATCTCTCCTGATAGGCTGCCAGCACTGGTTGCTATAGCTACAGACCTGGCTTCTACTGCAGCCTAATAGAAACCAGTAAACACGCCCCTGAATTCAAAATGAGACCAAGAAAACAGGACGAATCAATGTAGTGAGACAACCCCTTTAAAGAATATCACTTTATCAAGAGATCAGCTTGCTAATTGTGTCAACAGTGCCTACAGGTCCCCAATGTCTGTATCTGACACAGAATTGGCCACCTATGGGCACTCACATGCGAAACCTGACTACCAGATATCGCCATCCACCCCTTCTACAGTTACATACTAAGTTCATATCTAAGGTATAGATTTTTTCTGTACTGATGCATTTCATCAATACAATGGACAAACTATAAGGTACTCACTGCCATAGGGTGACGTAGTAGGTGAGCCATTGATGAAGCCTGGAGACCCAGGGACCCCCAGGTTAGACATTGGGACATTACTATAGCCATTCATGCTGTTGCTAGGGGTGCTGTAGTTCGATTGCTGTGGGGTGGAACTGGTGGAATAGCCGCGTGGTGAGATACTGCTTGTATTCCTTATGTAACCTGTGGAGGAGACACATAAATGATTAGTTACAGAGGAGACCGAGGGAGATAATTGGGAAAGTACAGGAGACTGGTAGGAAAATGGACCCTATAAACAAGACGTGTATTGTGTCACTTACCCTGATTATTGGCCTGTGTTTCTGAAATTGTGACTCCTAGCTGCCCGC
The DNA here is from genome assembly GCA_025379985.1 of Phyllomedusa bahiana. Taxonomy (NCBI): domain Eukaryota; kingdom Metazoa; phylum Chordata; class Amphibia; order Anura; family Hylidae; genus Phyllomedusa; species Phyllomedusa bahiana. The sequence continues at coordinate 87,006 of JAODAL010001395.1, forward strand.
CATAGGAATTAATTCCCATCATACCACCGTGTGCAGGAGAACTGGAAAGGGCAGGGATTTGATTATGGTTGCGTGGGACACTATATAAAGCCTCAGCAATGTCCGCCGCTCTCTTGAGAATTATATCCTGTTTGGAATAGGATGGAGAACATTGTTAAGGTAAAAACTCAAAGACCAGAACATAAGCAACGTGCTACCAAAATCACGTGTGAAGGAATGGTTACCTGATTATTATGTGGGGTTCCATACAAAGCTTCCACCAAATCTGCTGCCCTTTTTAGCAACATCTCCTAATAATTAGAAGAAAATGATGTCATTACAGGTGAATAATGAAGACAACCAGAAATTCTGAGGACCAGGTGGCACTCAAGACAAGGGATTACTTGGGGCACTGAATGGAGCTGTCCCTGGTCCTGGCCACATCACTATCTCATGCTTGTACTACTCAAGCTCCCCAAGAGTTTATTTTTATTTCACAAAGCAGATGATTTTTTTTGTCGGGGAGTTCGCAATTTCCATTTTCATTATGTTGCTTAAACACTTTATTCTAAAATTGCAAATGGGCAGAATGTGTCCTTGAAGAATGTCATATAAAACATCTGCTGTGAACACAGGCTTGTCTCATAGGAACGCATGCTGGTCTTACCTTTGCAAGCCTCTCGGGGTCTCCGGGATGTCTGGGGATCACCTTCTGTAACCTCTGGAATCCGTAATCAATTGTAGGCTCATTTAATGCTGTTGAGAGATAAAATTATCATATTAGTATTCATGTAAATGAATGTAGTATGTAAAGGAGTCACCAAGGAATTCATAGAGGTGGCCATATTCTGGGTATATCAGCTAATAGCTTGTGGCTCTTCTTGGCTTTCTCCATTAGATTAGTCTTAGGTCTTGGTTGGTTGCCCATGATCTAGTACTGTCTGGCTAACAGACATGCTTTCCCTATCATATATTTCATAAATTGGTCAAATTCCAAAAACACAGGAAGCAGAGGACCGATAAGATGTTACTGTATCTAGGTCACCAATTTGTATATATTTTTAAAGCAATTAATAATTACATATAGATCCCCCGTCCAACATCTGTCTCCTGCAGTATTCTTTAATTGCTTCATAGAAATCATTGATCTATGTGAGTATCCGGGAGTATAACTGCAAATCATGGGGCCCCAGAAGACAGTCCACAAGTGGGCTTCCTTTTGCTTAACAGTAAATTTTTGGTCCCTGTAGCAACTGGATGAGAATATAGATACATTCCATTTCAAGTTTAGATTTGGTTTACTGCAATTTTCAAGTTCTCAAAAATGACCTGGGACGTTGTTCAGGGAATTTTCTCCTTTTCTCCTGTATGTTACCCAAAGCTTGGTGCAGCCCAAGTCATTGATGACCGGGAGGGCTGCCATAAATAATTTCAGGGCCCCATATAGTCAAAGCATCTGAACCCCCCACCCATCATTTTGATCTTACACCATATCTATAGGTATCTTTTTTCAATTTGATCAGGGTCCCTGATAGGTATACTGTCAATACTGCCCTGATGGTGGCCCTAGCACCAGGTGATCAGATCAGTTCAAGTCCCTCTATGCTTGCAGTCTCTAAGCCCAATGGCTTTCTGCCTCAGAAGCTATACTGTGAACACTTTTCTGGTCCTATATATCCCTCCAATGGGCTCCACCTTTAACTTGCACCGGTGATATCAGGTCAGCTAACTCTGGACCTCTCCACTGCACTGCTTCTATAGATTCTCCTTCACACTTTTTTGTCCCCTCAGAACGCTAACACTAAAACATTCCTTGAGGGGCTGAAATACAGGCCTAAACTCTGCACTCTTTCAGGGCAGGTCTCCTAGTCATCATCATACACTCTTTGTTAAACTAACTCCAGTTCGAAGGTTGTGGCATGGCATTTAGCACCACTATGCTTATTATCACTTCTGCGTAGGGTTCAAGTTAACATTGACAGCTCCTCTTGTAAGCTCACATCCAAAAAGCCTTATTGCCTGGTGCCAACTATAGGGTGCAGGAAAATGTGGCATACAGTGGGTGCACAAACTTTGAAGAAGCACAAAACAGGACAATACAAAAAAAGAAATGTAGTATAGAACAATACTCTTAAAGGCAGGTGTGGACACACCATTGGTTCTACCTTCATATGGGCCACTAGGTAAGGGCCCCATGATCTGGAAGCAGCTTCCTACTGTCTATTAGTTTGCATGTCAATGTATATGCTAATTAATATCAAAGCTAACAGTTACTGATGGTTTTTTAGAGAAATATAAGGAGATGCTCTATGATGAGATATAGGACAATAAGGGGCCCATATGCTGTTACTACATTGGGTCCTCTACTATCTTTGTCTTCCCCTGCTTAAAGAAACCAACATACAATGTTACATAAATGGGAATTAATGTGCTTTACCACCCTTCCCTTACAACTTGGCCTCATTAACCTCTTTGTACAATCCATTAGATTGTAAGCTCTGCAGGCCAGGAGTACTACATATATACATTTTGCTGATAAATCAGTATCAGAACCTACAGTAACTTGCCTTTCTTGTTTATCTATTAGAAACATCCTCAGATTAAATGAACAGAGAAGGTCACATCCCCACAGAAGCGGCATTTCTATTTACTTTTTATTAAGTAATTACAGGGAACATGAATTTTAATATAACAGGAGCCAGACAAGGGGGAATATAATAAAAATCAGAAAAAAAAGTAACGTTGGCTAAACTTAGATTTTCTCCAATCCCAGTGGGCATGTTTAAGCAGTTTAATAATACCCATTTCATCTGTCATTGAATTGCAAACCCCAATTGAATTAAGCTGGATGAGATTTACTGTATATCCTGGGAATGGTGGAAGATGGAAATGGTTCTATAGCACATTATATCCTCGCCGTGACTCGCTGCGCTCGCTGACACACATTACACCTTGCAAATTGATGTAAAATAGGTGTTTTACCATAAATGTTTTCTTATAAAATTTAGCAGCTCCTTTGAGACACTAACGTTCCCAATAATGATGAATGGCAACGGTGATAATTTGTCACCAAGGTAAAGTGTGAAATATTGACTATTAGATCCAGATGAGGCTGCTAAAGTGTAATTTAATATTATTGTTATTATGCGGTTTTATTTCTATAATACTATTTTTATCTGCGTGCTTGTCGTATTACGATGATATCTAACGTATTCTCTCATTAGAAAACGGAAACCCGCTAAAAATTCGGTCCACATAGTTGTTTTTTAATATGGTTGTTTAGAAGTCACTCATGTTTTCAGAGGCGTACTTGAAGGTGAGGAACGACTAAAATGGTTCTACAGTCTGGTAGTGGTGATTACACCGCCAGTTACCTTGGGCAAGGTAAGTCTCGCCATCTATTCTTCATGACTCTTAGGTTTATCACCCACACCCTATTTGGCTTGGGCAGCGGGTTTTTACACCCATTTAGGCACAGTTCACACGGCTTATTGCCGACGTAATTGTGGGATGGATTTTGCCCCGCAATTACGCTGGCTGCCGTGCAGCGGGGGCGGGGCTGGATGCCGGCAGCTCGCCGGCCCCATAGACTATCATTACTAGCGGCGCGTACACGCCGTAAATAATTGACATGTCACTTTCTCCCCACTCGACGGATTCGCCGAGCGGGGGAAGGAGACGGAATCCGTAGTTCTCTATGAGAACTGTGGATTACCGTAATGACAGGGACGGATTTCAGCCGTACTGCAGCGCAAATACGGTGCACAGTATGGATGAAATCAGAGCCCAAATCAGCCGTGTGAACAGCCCCTTAGAATGAAAGAAGTTGCCAGCCTAGCTGGGCCACCTCTCTTCCAATGGAAGTTGATGCCACTCCACTATTGAATTGCTTCTAGGAAAGAAGTATGGCATGTCCTTATCTCTTCCATCCTAATTTAATAATCTTGAGGTTCTTGAAATGGGAAAGCTCTAAACTGGACTAGACTACTTAATGGGGAGGGAAATAAGGTCATCCTTTACTGCTTACAGTGTAATTATTTCTAGTTTAACCCTCCTAGAAACTACTTCGCTGATCAAAAGAATAGAGAATACAAAATTCTTACATACTACTTATTACATGTATTTTATACACATAGAAGTGAGTACACCCTTCACTTTTTTGTAAATATTGTATTATATATTTTTATTGGAGAACACTGAATATTAAATGTAAAATAGTCAATGTACAGCTTGTATAATGATGTAAATGTGTTGTGCCTTCAAAATAAATCAACACGCAACAATCAATGTCTAATTCGTTGGCCAAAAACGTGAGTACACCCCTAAGTGACAATGAATAAATTGTGTCCAAAGTATTTTGTCCAAAGTATTTTTTTCCAGCACTGCCTTAACTCTCTTGGGCATGGATGTCACTAGAGCTTCACAGGTTGCAGCCACTGGAATCCTCTTCCACTCCTCCATGATGACATCACGGAGCTGGTGGATGTTAGAGAACTTGTTCTCCACCACCTTCCGTTTGAGGATGCCCCACAGATGCTCAATAGGGTTTAGATCTGGAGACATGCTAAGCCAGTTCAGCACCTTTACGTTCAATTTCTTTAGCAAGGCACTGTTCGCCTCAGAGGTGTTTTTGGGGTTATCATGTTGGAATACGGCCCTGTGGCCCAGTTTCTGGATGGAGAAGATCATGCTCTGCTGTAGTATGTCACAGTATATGTCGGCATTCATATTTCCCACAATGAACTGAAGCTCTCCACAGTTGGCAACACTCATGCAGACCCAAACTATGACACTCCTTCACAGTAGGGAATACACAGTTGTCTTTGTACTCCTCACCTGGTTGCCACCACACTCTTGACACCATTTAACCCAATCTCATTAGATAACAAAACATGGTTTGAGTAATCCCTGTTCTTAGTCTCTGTCTTCAGCAAACCAATTGTAGGCTTTTTTGTGCATTATCTTTAGAAGAGGCTTCTTTCTGGGATGCAGGCCAATTTGATGCAACGAGCAGCGTATGGATTGAGCACACCCACCCCTTTAACCTCTGCAGCAATGCTGGCAGCAGTCATACATCTATTTTGAATAGACAATCTTTGAATATGACGCTGAGCACGTGCACTCAACTTTGTTGGTCGACTATGGTGAGGTCTGTTCTGAATGGAACCTGTCTTGTTAAACAGCTGTATGGTCTTGGCCACCGTGCTGCAGCTCAATTTCAGGGTGTTGGCAATCTTCTTATAGCCTAGGTCATCTTTATGTAGAGCAACAATTCTTTTTTTAAGATCTCAGGAGAGTTCTTTGCCATGAGGAGCCATGTTGAACTTCAAGTGATCAGTTTGAGAAAGTGGGATAGCAATAACACCAATTTTAACACACCTGTCCCCCATTTTCAACTGAGACCCTGTAACACTAATGAGTCACATGACAAAATGTGGATAAAATGGCAAATTGGGCATAATTTGTCCATTTTCACTCACTTTTTTGTTAACTGATTAGACATTGATGGCTGTGGGTTGAGTTATTTTGAGGGCACACAAAATTTACACTCTTATACAAGTTGTACACTGACTACTTTACATAAAGTGTCATACCCTCAGTGGTGTCCCCTGAAAAGATATAATACAATGTTTACAAAAATGTCACCTTTGTGAGATATTGTACATTTTACATACATAGATTTGCATGTGATTCTTAGATTAATGCATTTAAAGTTGAAATCAAAAGTTTACATACACTATGTAAAAAGACACATATGCATGTTTTTCTCACTATCTGACATGAAGTCAAAATAAACCTTACCTGCTTTAGGTCAATTAGGAACCATTAGTATTTGGTAGCATTGCCCTTAAATTGTATGACTTGGGTGAAACATTTTGGATATCCTTCCACAAGCTTCTCACAATAGTTGCTGACAGAACTGATGTAACTGAGCCATGTTTGTAGGTCGCCCTGCTCGCACCTGCCTTTTCAGCTTTGCCCATAAATTTTCAATAGGATTGAGATAAGGGCTTTGTGATGGCCACTCCAAAACATTGACTTGGTTATCCTTAAGCCGCTTTGTAACCAGGTTGCCCGTGTGCTTCGGGTCATTGTCCATTTGGAAGACACATTTCCACTCAAGCTTTAACTATCTGGCTGATATCTTGAGATGTTGCTTCAGTATTGCCACATAATCTTCTTTCATCATGAAGCCATCTATTTTGTGAAGTGCACCAGTCCCTCCTGCAGCAAAACAACCCCACAACATGATGCTTCCACCCACGTGTTTCACAGTTGGGATGGTGTTCTTAGGTTTCCAAGCTTCTCCCTTTTTCCTTCTAACGTAACAATGGTCATTACAGCCAAACAGTAAGTAGGTCTTTGTTCCTGTGTGCATTTGTAAACATTAATCTGGCTTTTATAATATTTCTTTTGGAGTAATGGCTTCTTCCTGGTAGATTGGCCTTTCAACTCATGTTTATTTAGTACTTGTTTCACTGTGGTTAACAACACAATCTTAAAAGCTTCCGCCAGCATCTTCACGAGATGATTTGCTTTTGTTTCTGGGTTGATATGCACATGTTGGACCAAAGCACATTAATCTCTGAGACCCACAGCCGCCTCCTGCGTGAGCGGTATGATGGCTGGACATTCCCATATTGTTTGTACTGGTGTATAGTTGTTTGTACAGATGAACAAGTCACCTTCAGGTATCTGGAAATTGCACCCAAGAATGATCTAGACATGTGCAAGTCCACAATACTCTTCTTGATATGTTGGCTGATTTCTTTAGACTTTCCCATGATGTTACATATAGAGCAGCATGTTTCTGTTGTGCTTTAAAATACATCCACAGGTGTGTGTCTAATTAACTCAGATGTTGCCAATAAACGTATCAGAAGCTTCCAAAGACATGACATCATCATATGGGCTGTCCCAACTTGTGTAAAGTCATAGTAATCCTAGTGTATGTAAACTTTTGACTTTTCAGAAATCAATAAAAATGCCTTAAAAATTCTCTCTCATTATTCTGGCATTTGGCAAATATAAATAATTTTGGTTCCTAATTGACTTAAAACGGGGAAGGTTTATTCTGATTCCATGTCAGACAGTGATAAAAACATGCAGATGTGTCTTTTTGTATAGTGTATGTAAACTTCTGGTTCAACTGTATATATTTTTCAGATTTACCATAGTCTAATTATGCATGGGTCTATACTAGACCAAAGTGGATAGAACTAATTTCCAAACTTAGATAAATAGCAATTAAAAAATGGCCTTTGGGCTCATTTCATCTGTTACTGTTTATCTCTAGATGAATGCACATATAAATTGCTTGGGGCATTTCCTAACAAGTAGTGAGCAGTGTCGGACTGGAATGCCTGTGGCCCACTGGTGGAATCCATTTTTGGGGCCCAACTACATAATTTATTTTGGGCCTGACTCTAGCATTCAAAACTGTACATGACTTTTTGCATCTCTTTCTCTGCCTTTGTCCCTGAAAATCAGCCTCAGCCTGCAACACTCAGGGTCCCCCCACACCAAGAGGTCCACCATGTCCAGGCTCCTACCAGGGATTTTCCCTGATCTTCTGTGGTCCAATCCAAGCCTGATAGTGATATTTCCAGCTTTAAGGAAAACACTACCAAGGAAGGGATTTTTTGTGGTCCAGAAATTAGCAGCTTACCTGTGTAAATAAACCTTCCTGGGGCTCCTTTGCAGAACTGTTTGGATTTGTATGATAGTGTCACCTCTACCACACCTGGGATGTGCCTTGGCGGTGTCTGTACCCGGATGGCATGTGGAGTGATGAGCTGTGGAAATGAAAAATAAATTTTACCAGACAAATTGACTGAATGGGCATATACGTGGCACATAAGATTCAATATTGTCAAGTGTAAGTCTGGAGCTAAAACCATGCAGGTTAGTTACAGGTTTAGCAAACTTCAACTTGACATTTTAATGGCATTTTATGTGTTAAAGGTCGAGTTAATCTGTATATCATGAGTCACTACAGTTGATAAATAGTAGAGTGTAATTACTACACTAAATTATAGCAGTCAATGCCAGTCTGCTGGATATAAAGCTAATAAAATGTTAGTATTACTTTACTCCTTTATAGAGAAATTTACTTACTGTACAGCAAATTGGTTGACTGATGTCATTTTTCATCACACTATGTAAGTATTGTATGTCCTCGCTATATATAAAAGCTAATCTCAAATACTATGTTCATGTAACCATTTTTTGGCCTTCATTTAATGTCTACATTGCACTGTCATCAAGATATATCTTACTTACCTCACTCCAAACCAGCATAGTCCCAAACACCACTTGAAGACCATCAAAGAAGTTGTCCCCAATGATGATGACCATAGCCCCTCCTGTAGTCCAACCCTCACTTGGACTAATGGCTTTGATGCATGGTGTGGCTGTAAATATATAACAAGATGGTCTTTTAGTTACAGCTTGAGTGACTTAATCTGGCCTCAGCAGTCAGGTCCCTCAGGTTTATGTAGTATACAGTGCTGGTACCAATGTTACATGGGCATAACATTAACTATTTGAGCAATAATATAAGTTTCTGCCACATGCAGTATCTCACAAAAGTGAGTACACCACTCCCATTTTTGCAAATATTGTATTACATTTTTTCATGGAACAACACTGAAGATATAATACACTTGTATAACAGTGTAAGTTTGGTGTGCCCTCAAAATAACTCAACACAACCATCAATGTCTAAACTGCTGGTAACAAAAGTACGTACACCCCTAAGTGAAAATGGACAAATTGTGCCCAAAGTGTCAGTATTTTGTGTGGCCAACCTTATGTTCCAATATTGCTTTAATTCGCTTGGGCATGGAGGTCACTAGAGCTTCACAGGTTGTTGCTGGAAGCCTCTTCCACTCCTCTATGATAACAACATGGAGCTGGTGGATGTTAGAGACCTTGCGCTCCTCCACCTTCTGTTTGAGGATGCCCCACAGATGCTCAATAGGTTTTAGGTCTAGAGACATGCTTGACCAGTCCAGCAACTTCACCCTCATTTTCTTTAGCAAGGCAGTGGTTGTCTTGGAGATGTATTTGGGGCTGTTATCATGTTGGAATACTGCCCTGTATACCAGTTTCCAAAGGGAGGGGATCTTGTTCTGTTTCAGTATGTCACTGTATCTGTTGTCATTCATGGTTCCCTCACTGAATTGGAGCTCCCCACAGCTGGCTGCACTCATGCAGCACCATTCCATGACACTCCCAACACCATGCTTCACTATAAGCAAGACAGTAGTGTACTCCTCACCGGGTTGCTACCACACACGCTTGACATCATCTGAACCAAATAAGTTTATCTTGGTCTCATCAGACCAAAAGACATGGTTCCAGTAATCCACATCCTCAGTGCTTGTCTTCAGCAAACTGTTTGTGGGCTTGTGCATGATCTTTAGAAGAGGCTTCCTTCTGCGTCCAATTTGATGCATTGTGTGGCATATGGTCTGAGCACTGACAGACTGGACCCCCACCTCTGCAGCAATTTTGCAGCTATTCTGGCAGCACTCCTCTCTGAATATGATGCTTAGCACGTGCACTCAACTTCTTTGGTCGACCATAGAGAGGCCTGTTTGGAACCTGGAACCTGTTTTGTTAAACCGCTGTATGGTCTTGGCCACTGTGCTGCAGTTTTATGGTGTTGGCAATCTTTTTATTGCCTAGGCTATCTTTATGTAGAGCAACAATTCTTTCTCGTCAATATCATTGGGGGACACAGCACCTTGGGTATAGGCCCTTGCCCTAGGAGGCTTACAATATTCCTCCTGCTGGCACAAGGCTAATCAGTTTTCAGCCTAGTGTCCAGAGGAGGAAGATGCTGCTTAGCAGTTCTGCTGAGTTTGTTATTTCTGTTTGCTTGCAGGTGGTGATTGAGCTCCTGGCTATCACCTATCAGGTGGTGATCGAACACCTAGCTCTCACCTATCAAGGGGGTAGTCAGTGCATCTTTTCACCATGACGTTGTCCCCCCTGAGGGCCTCAGGGAGACAAATCAGGTCTTTAGCTGGCTGATCTTCCTTTTTTGCTGCTCACCTGTCCCCACCTTCTGCCTTCCCAGCCTCTTTTTTTCCGATTTCGTTAGCATCACCTTCATGTGCATGGTACCGAAGGGATGATGCCGTGATGCCCGAAGACTTCGGATAAGTGAGTACGACTTCCTCCATTTGGGGATAGTCGCGGGTTTTCCATTTCTTTTAAGGAGTTGGAAGTCCTCAGGAACTCCGTTTTCCCCTGGGCCGCCATCGGTGGTTATCCCAATCTGAGGGGGTTTTGTGAGGGTCGGGAGCACGTTCACCCGCTGCACTGGTTTTGGGCAACCATTGCCGTAATGCGGCGTCTCCTGGCTTCCGTGGAGGACACAGCATCTTGGGGTGGTAAATTGGCTTTCATCTATCCCTGCCCCGCACACTTTGCAACGATGTCCCTTTCCAAGGATGAGGGGTAAAAGCAGCCCATGTCCAAAGCAGTGGCGACTTATTTCGCCTGCACCAATTGCCATAAGAAGTTACTTTTGCCCAGCCCAGTGCCATTTGTGCCCTTTGCGTAGTTCCTCAGCCAACAACCCCAGGGCACGATCCCTACTGCCAGGAGTTGGTGGCCCCGGAATGGGTGAGGTCTCTTTCTCACTAGCAGTTGGCGACCTGTCCAGACTGTCCCAGGTTATGGCTTCGGCTATAGAGCGTATACCTTCCCTGCTTGCTGTCCAGTCTAGCACCTCCCAAGGCCCTCACTGATGGAGGGTTTGAGTAAGAGGGTTACAGTTCTCTCTTTCTCGCTATCACCCAAGCTTTTTCCAGATAGACAGTGGACTATGGAGGAGTTGTTGGATCTTGCTTGCCAGCTCACAGGTGCCTCAAAGTTCCTGTGTGAGACTTCTCTTGAGTCAGCCTCTCGGATGGGGAGCCATCTCCTGCAGTATCAGGAGATTTTGCATTTCCAGGTCGATGAAGCCTGTGTTTGTGAAGTCATCACATCAGGATACAAGATTCAGTTCAGTTCCCCCAACACATTTTTCTGTCTTCCCCGCCCGCTTCTCTGGCTCAGGCGTCAGCGTTTTTTTCAGGCAATCCACATCCTTCAAGGAGTAATCATGTCAGTCCCCGAGTCTGAGCGTTTTCAAGGTTTTTATGCAAACCTTTTCATGGTTCCCAAGAAAGACGGCCAATATGTGGCCTCTCTGGAGCAGAGCGAGTTTCTTTCCACTATAGATAACAAGGAAGCTTATCTGCACATCCCAATTGCCCAGGCTCACCAGTGGTCCCTGCGCAGTAGGATCATGGCATTTTTACTTCAGAGCTCTGCCATTTGGCCTCGCAACCAAAATGGCACCCCTAATAGCGATCCTTCGCCATTAGGGGTGCCTGGACAACTTTCTAGTGACGGCTCCGTCACGATGTGCCTGCCTGGATAACATCAGGACCATCCTAGACACCTTGGCCCTCTTCAAGCCCTGTCTGATCCTGTCTCAGAGAATGGAACTCCTGGGGATGATTAATCTCAACACTCGGGTGGTCAGAGTGTTTCTCCCACCAGGGAAAATCCAGCGATTACGGTCAGGTGTTTCTCTACTTCAGAAATACCCATATAATCTCAGCACTTTCCTGCAGGTTTTCGGCAGGATGATGGCTGCCTTTGAAGCCGTGCCCTTCGCGCAGTTTCATTCTCGCCTTCTGCAGCGGGCAGTCCTGTCTCATTAGGACGGGTCTCCAAAGTCCCTGTATAGAGTGATATGCCTTCTACAACAGGTCCGAGCCGACCTTGGCTGGTCGCTAGTCTCCCCTGCGTTACATCAGGGGAAGTCATTTCTGTCCCCGCAATGACCACAGACCAGTGCATCACCACAGACCAGTGCAACGGGGGTGCCATCTTCGGCACCCGGGCGACTCAGGGTCTCTGGTCCCTCAGGGAATCCAGTCTTCAAATCAATGTTCTGGGACTCAGAGCCATTTTCATAGTGCTTTCGCATTGGTCCCCTCTACTTCGGGGTCACCCAATTCAGATTCAGTCTGACAACACCACGGCAGTGGCCTATCTAAATCATCAGGGTGGCACCAGGAGCCAGTCGGCTTTTCTGGAAGCTTCAAAAATGTACACTAAGAACCTCAAATTTTCAGTTATCTAAAGTAGCAAAATTGCTTTTCCATTGATTCCTATGTTCCGTCTAACTGTTTTTTAGTGCAAGTAGAGTATTTTACTGCCAGACCAGCGTGCACTTATGCTCATTTTTTCTAAAAAATCTTTTTGGATGTGCAGACCAAACATTGTTTTTTAGAAGGAGGGATATAGTCCATCTAGGTGGGCCCAACACGTTTGGTCCCACCTAGTGTCAGCCTCCTAGGGCAAGGGCCTATACCCAAAGTGCTGTGTCACCCAATGAATCAGACTAGAAAAAGATTTTACGGTAAGTACAAAAATCCAAATTTTTTTCAGATCCTCAGACAGTTTTTTGCTATCAGGTGCCATTTTGAACTTCCAGTGACCAGTATGAGAGAGTGTGAGAGTGATAACACCAAATTAACCAGACCTGCTCCCCATTCACACCTGAGACCTTGTAACAATAATGAGTTACATGACACTATGAAGATAAAATGACGAATTGGGCACAATTTGCCCATATTTACTCAGCGATGCACTCACTTTTGTTGCCAGTATGCGTTGAGTTATTTTGAGGACACACCAAATTACACTTATGCAAGCTGTACACTGACTACTTTACATTGTATCATAGTGTCATATCCTTAGTATTTTCCCTGGAAAATATATAATTGTTTACAAAAATGTGAGAGATGCACTCCCTTTTGTGAGATACGTAGGTGAGAATATCTAATGTATTCAAAATGAAATGCATATTATACATGCTACCTATTGGTTTCAGAATATATAAAAAAAATTTCAATTTAATATAATTTAATATATAAAACAGATTCAGCAATAATTATATATGCAAATCCAGAAGGGTTCTGCATAAATGTGATCAAAAACAGAAAATAAAAAAGGAAACTTTTTTTTATCTAAAGAAACTGTACTAGTAATATACAGCAAAATATATATATATAAATATAAATATATATATATATATATATATATTATTATATAATTATTTATTTTTTTTTTATTTATTTTTTTAATTCGTGAAATTTATTTTAAAAAAGTAAAACAGTCCCTAGATCTTTTTTAAAGGGAAGGATATATATCTGTAATATTGATTTATTCATCTTAAATTTAGAAAGCCCAGTGGATCAAAATATTCATAGATTCTGAATAATAAGCTTTTACTTATGATACTACAAAAGCCCAGTTAGACCTCATACACCTAGTAAAGCCTGTTTATTGGTACATAAAAAATTCCTATGACCTTGTACTTAGCACTGTGTTCAGGAAATATTTGTCCCTAGGAGCAATGACTCAGTATTTGGAGGTACAGTAAGGCTTCTATACTATAGATGCCGTATTGTGCCGCTATACAACTTGGGGGTTGGGGGTTGTATAGCTGTAATATAACCTTGTGCTTCAGCTCCTTTGTCCAAAACTCTGATTAGAATGACATGTACTCGAAAAATATGATGTGTATCATGATAGGATGCATCTCCATAGGGTAAGCATGCTGAGGGGGTATACTTAGGATCCTAAAGCTGAGTTGTCAGTACAAGGGAGAACTCACACCTGCACTGGGGCCCACTTCATGTTTATTCTGGGGAATTGCAACCCTATATTTCACACTTAAGTTCTGCGTTTCCTTTTCACATTCTTTTTCTGGGTGTGTTTTAACTGCAATCTCATTTCATTACAGAGTTGTGGATTACAACCAGACATAAAGAATACTATATATCCTTTGCATCCGGTGAAATAATGGAAATACTCATCAAATGCAAGCCAAAATGTACTTTCAATCTTTAGAGTGCAAACCGAGAAATCTATTGGAAATAAAATCTTAGCCAGAAAATTTCTATGGATGGTAGGGGACAGAGCATGGGTTACTAACTTGGTTGTGTACCAAGAGAAAATATATTAGAGGGATATATATTTCATTCACCTAAGTAAAGCTGAAGAGTATTGCTGGCAAACCGGAGATATGTAACAGAATTTTGGAATTTCTCCAAAATGTGTAGAAAAAAAAAATGAAGACAAAACAGGTGCTGCTAGAAAAAAACACGGTGCTGTCCTGTTTGTAGAATGTTTGTATGCTTAAAGTACATGGCAAGTTCCTTGGAGGTAGGAAAATATATTTAAATGTATGGAATTACACATTCTAAATAGCAGTAACACTAATTATTACTATTAGTGTAGTATTAATTTATTTTATATTGCTTAACGTTTTAGATATTTATTTACTTTTAATATAGTGCTGATATGAAATGAATGCTGCAAACAGACTTCATTCATTCAAGTAGAATTAATATTATTATTTCTACTACTATTTGTTACTATCAATTTACAATTATTATTTTTCAGTTTATTTTTATATTTATTTACGTTTTCATATAGTGCGGATATATATTGAAGTCTCTATTTTTTACTATTATTTTACTATAATTTTTCTATTATATTACTACGGTAATACTTTTACTATTTTTCCAGTTTTTTTTCTATAATTATATATTGCTTATATAGTTATGATGTAGTCTGCAATTCTGTACACAAATTATTCATACAAATATTGTATTATTATTATAAATAAGTATTAATAATAACTTATATTATTAGCATAATTATTGACATTAGTAATTATTTGTTATACCTGCCATTTTATCACCATACATATTAATTATTATTATTATCATCATTATTATTATCATTATCATTATTATGTTGATGACATTTTATGTAAACTCAATGTTAAAAATGAATAATTTATGAAAAATATATATTATGCCTATGCATTCAGGCTTTTATGAAAATCTAGACCTGAGCACTGGACCTGTGGGTTAATAGATATCTGGATAAATAATTTAAAAAATAAATAGAGTTATTACTTTTTATTCTGATACAAATGAAGCAAATAGACTAGGTAGAGACAATGCCAAAATTCTAAATTTGCACTTATACCTATTGCACTCAATCAATAAAATAATTTCCAATAAATTGTTAATATTTAGTCCAGTGAAACGTTTTTGGCTCCACATACTCTCTGAGTTGTATGGAGCAACTATAGATTTTGATAGCAGATTTTGAAGCTTTATTTATTATATAATAATTTATTGTAAAATATCTGTAAATGCGATATATCTGCAATGATCTCTAAGATGTTTTTAAGTGAATTTGGCTCAATTGTTTACATAGTAAACTATCCTACATAAATCAAGACCAAAAGTAAGAGAAGAAGTAGTAAGCAAGCTTTGTGTGCATCACTTATTTTGTGTTTTTATGGCTTCTTCCCCTTCCATATGGGTAGGCCTCACAACTCCATTTTCCATCAGGAGCCATAACCAGCCTCAATCTATCACTCGGCTTCCACCACTGACAGGGTCAAAGGTGCCTCAGATCTCTGGCTAGGTTCCAGATACAAGCAGCCAGTCAATCAAGTCCAATCAGTTTAACCAAAGCTGGACTCCAGTCTAGCCCCTGCACCCTGGGATTTAGTTCTACCATTTGACTGCCCGCTGGGGTAGGGGGAGGGGGGGGGGAATTAACACCGCACTAAATTCCTCACTGATTCAATCATTCTATTCCATTTCATTAATTCCTCACATGGTTATTACAAGATTTGTTGAGTAGTTTAAACAGTATAACAATAAAGACTCGATATTAGGACTACAAGCCGTTACATAAGACTAGATTACCATTAAGATGGGTTCTAGATCTAATAGTTACGTGTTCTAATTCCTTCTCAATGACCATGCCACTTTAAGACCCCCTCTGTATGGAAATGTTTTATATGTGTATGCTAAAGAACTGCCACTATACAGAACTTTATATAGGTTGATCAGCTTTATCAGCACTGTGTAATGTATTGAACCAATAATAATATTCTAATATATTTATTTGGTCTTTACATCACACTGTATTTTGTATTAATATCTGTCACCTAGGTCCGAAATAACAGAGAGCTTATCTGACTTTGGATGGCCAAAGGTCGCATACAAGTATTTAATTGTACAGTATACGGTAATACAAATCATTTTATGTTTTTTTTTATAACTTTTTTATTTTAAATTTGTCTATTCCCAGAGTATAAAATCTGAGAAACGTGAACAAAATTATAAACCCAAGCCAACTGTACATTCGTATATTAAGATATGCTGCCTTCTAATGGTAGTCCTATAGTTTTTTTGGACTCCTATAAGTACATGTATATAATTTAAATGTGGGCCCTTATTCCTCTATGTAGACCCTAATGTTTATTTTGTTTCAGAATAGTAGGATATATCTCATAGCGATTGATAATAGCCCAACAATTAGTTGATCACCATTCACAAAATCCTACAGGATCTGGTCATACATTTCCTCTGCAATGGCGGCCATTTATGAAATAAATATCCAACTATGCAGTACATTGATAGGCCTGTCTGCCCGAGTAAGCTCTTGGTTACCGTTTCTATACTATGGCAAGTATTGACTCCCTATTTGACTGCCATGTGCTTTAATGGGAAATATGGAATAGTGTTGCCCTTATTTTTGGCCTTTAGGACCAGAGAACATTTTAGACAAGGGTTTTGAGCTTGAAAAATGTGGTTGTCAGAATGAGAGAACCCCATATTTTGGGGCAGAAAGGTCTTTAGTTATATGATGTCCATGCAACAGGGTGCATATTGGTACCGAGTTATGAATGCTATGAGCATTTACAGCAGAGTAAGTCACCTGGACAAGAGGAACAATTGTAATACAGAATGAATAACTTGTAAGTGCTTGTGACTAAGTCATGTAGACAGAAGTGAATCAATAGTACTGTCGCCATTCATTTGGGGTAAAGTTGTGTTGATGTCTCTGGATGCAGATAGAGAAAGAATGAGAAGTCCGTACCGTACTCCAGACAAGGGTCCGTACCTTCGGTAGGGTCTAGCCGTCTTGCACGCCGCCCATGCTTCGAGTTGTTATGGACAAACATATTATCTGACACGGCCAGTACATGTCCATCTACGTTCACCGTGGTGGAGAGGACAACCTGTAGAAACAAACATGGTGGATACCAAGACAAAACTTTGCTTCTAGCTTCTTTCATCTGCAGTTAAACCAACTCAGTGGACTGAGTTAAAGGGGTTTTCTCACCATTTCACTGAGTCACAAGCAGCTTTACACTCACTTTGCCTTGGTCAGGCTGATGGTGGCTATATAGCATTGATTAGCATATTTAGCTCCCCCATAACTAGACGTTGCAAAGACGTAAGTGCAGGATATTTAATCTTCAGTAAACAACTCTACAAGTGCTCTGAGGAGTGAAAACTATTGCTTATCTATAAACAAAAGCTAATATTTTAAGAGATAAAGAGGGACATGTATGAAAACTGTCTAGGTCTAAGACTTTCTTAGTTGCCCATAGCAACCAGAGTTCCCCTTTAAATTCATATAGTGCTCTGAAAAAAAGTGAGCTCTGATTGGTTGCTATGGGCAACTAAGAAAATCTTAGACCTAGACAGTTTTCATACATGAGGCTCAAAGAGTCTGCTCTGAGAGTGAGATCTGACATGGTGATGTCACTCCCTGCTCTGTCTAATCAGGAAGGGAGATATGGACGGTAACCATAAAAACCTGTGTGCATTCAGAGTAGATAAAATATCTCTGATCTCATGACCAAGGTAAAATCAAAAGACCAATGTATTTAGAAAAAAGTCTTCAATTATCTGTCCCTGTATGTTGAAAGCTAATCTTTGTAGTGAGAAAACTCCTTTAAAGTTCCTTCAATACCAAGTGTATCATCTAAAGCAGAAGTGTAGTCTGGAGCTTCAGGGACCCTATACATAATCTATATATACAAATTATGGAAGAGGAGCCTTTGGAGCAATTCTTAGTATTTCTTGATAATCAGTTTTGCTTCGCATATCCCGGGCTATGACTAAAGTGACAAAATTATTAGTGCACTTGCCTCCAGGGCGAATTACAATTTTTATTTTCTAACCATGGCCTTATTTTTCTGAACAATTCTCAGACTTCATTCAGTATTGGTGGGTTCATGTATAATGAATTTGATGTCTATAAGGGGTTGTACTGTATTTATAACTATTATGGAATTTTCTTATTTCTCAACAGATTCCAAAAATCTGCACTGACAATGTTTATAATTCTGCTATTAATTGTCTGAACATTTACAGAGGTAAAAACACTTTATAAGTCCAGTAAAAATCTCTAGAACACGTCCAGTTGACATTTTCATCCTCTCTGATTTTCTCTCTGTAGACTCCACCTCGAGTTCAGAGCCTCTAGGGCTGAGGGTCAGACAAAGTCAAGCTCAGAAACACTACACAAGAGACCCACTGACCTTGGGAAATCTTTACATCTTATCTAAACAGATCAAGGTCAGTAGGTCTCTCTGCCACCTTAACTGTTTCCATGTTTCAGTGGGCAGGAGGTGTCAAAGTGTCCCTGAGTTGTGACAAGAATCAGGACTGAAGGTTGAGACCAAATCCCAGAAAGAAGCTTTAATTTACAAGCAGTATTAAGGAGTTTCAAGAGAAGCTTAGTAGTATATATGGGATTACAATACAAATTCCTCCAGATGCACACTCTGGCAACTGAGTTACATGTTTCTGCTTTTATTTTGGTGACTAATCACTAATTCAATTAATCTATTGTTTTCTAGAGGATGATAAATTATGAGATGGGGTGAGTCATCAAATCGATTCACTAATTCCTTATGTCTCTAATCATTGTTCCTGTATATAAACAATATTTCACTTTGGACAATTCCTTTTTCTTAGAAAGGTCATATAAAGATAATCCGATGACTGATTGTTCTAGTGCTAGCATCCTTAGCTATTAACTGTAAACTGTGGGAACACCTGGCAGCAAATGCTCAGTTTCCCTACAGTGCGCCAACAGGGACAATGAGGTATTACACAACATTGTTTAGAAATGATGGGTTGCCCATATATTGTTTGGACTTGTTGAGTTTAAATGGAGAGGCATTTTTTGTAGCCTCTTTCTTCCCTGGCTTGTAGAGTAGGTCTGAACTCAGGACCTCCATCTTTTAATTAAAGATTACATAATAGGATATTTGAACATGGGCCTAAACCAAGCAATATCTTAATGTGTATATTTTTCACAACTTTGTACTCTGTATAGATGCACTATTATAGTATTTGTACACCTGATGTATTCACCGTGTATAGTGTTGTATAACCTATATGTATTGTGTACATGCTTGACTAAACTTTATCATACAAAAGAGAATACGAACCTGGAACCGTCTCATGTCCCGTGGGTTTCCTGCTGTCTTTAGACAGTTCTGGTTACATTTTAAAAAGAATTTGAGGAAGAACCTAATGAGGATAATATAACACATTAGTCCTATTATGTAACATCCCTTAGTTTGAAAAACTTCATACTAAAATACATACTTCTATTTGACAACTTACAGAAAGCATGTTTTGTATAGCAATAAACCTAAATGACATAAACTTGGCTTTGGTGCTCATGAAGATGAAATACTTTGTATGAATTACTAATGTATCTTTAATTATATACAATAATGAGACACAAATTATGTAGTTTCAGGTCATGAGAGAGTACAGTCTAAAAGGATATCATTGTAAGTCTACATTAATATAGGTACTATAGCAACACTGTACAAAAATACATCCTACCTATCTTACACATTGATGTCAGGCCTCTTGGGTGTAGTAAGGCTAATACTACAGAGTAGAGACCTGGCTGATGACCTAGATCTGGAATGACAATATAAGGCTTATTTGTGTGTAGTATGTAATCTTAAAACCCTATATGAGGTGGTGATTAGCTTAATCTCTAAAGTTTAGTTACATTCTATTTCTCTTTAAATGAGCTATATACAATATACTTGAGAATTTTAAAACAATATATATATATATATATATATATTTTATATATATATATATTATATATATATATATATAATTCATAGTGTTATTTAAGACAAACATAGCCCTGTCTGTCAAAGTTTTGAGGATCATATATGAGTTAAACTGGTATTTGTAAAAGGGGACTGCAATGGGGTCAAATGTTACCCTTAACATACAATAAATTACTTTATAATCCACTCCTATAATTTTTCTATACTAAAAGCTTACGAAAAAAAACACATTTATAGACCAACTCTAACAACATTTGCAGTAACTGTCACCAAATCTCTACCATCTATAGCCTCATAATGTAAAATATGAGATCATCAAAATATTATTATACACTTTATGCCTTTTATAGACTTTGAAAAAGTCAAATAGTAGTTAGATGAAATTTATACAAGATTATACTGTAAAATTGACAACATTAAATTGTTACTATGCAATTGTTATTATGCAAGCAATCTAACGATTTTAAAATTAAAAAAATACAAAATATATAAATGAAAAATATATGATTTTATGAACAAAATGCAAAATGCAATATATATACACAAACACACACACACACACACATATACATATATATACACACACATATAAATATATGTGTGTGTGTTTTCTTAACACATATGCAAACACTGTATTGCTATTAATCATGTTAATTTCTTGGTATTTTGGGGTATTCTGTTAGATGATAGCTTGTCTATGGCAGTAATTTAAAGCATAATGCAAATAATGCACCTAATTATCTTTTTTTATCACCTCCTCCAAGCTGACTAATATGCTCTGGTTACATAATCCATTCTCCTTGAATGTACACACATAAAGCCATCAACATAATGTAACTGCTGAAAAGCAAAATGAGATATCTCATCACATCAAGCTCCATGTCCTATGCCCAGTGTATGACTAAGGGAACATTTAACACTTCTCCAAAGTTGTCATATAAACATGCATTTGTTGAATGACTTTCATTTACTTTTTTCTCCTTCAAGTTGCGTATTTGGTTAAACAGCAGCTGACATTCCTGAATATTCAAGTACCTTTTTTCTCAAATTAACACACTTTTTATTGCAATTTTTAGCACTTTAGAGTCTACTTATCCATAACAGCAGTTTCCATGTTAAAGATGTGGCAAACGATCTGAAGGCAGGATGACTTTGATATGAGATTTACTAATGATTTACAAATGTTTCATCTCTGTAAGTAATGTTTGGCAACACATTTATCAGATTTTAAATTTTTTCTATGGCTCCTTTTACTACTGAGCTAACTAGATTCGAATGCAATGTTTTACATTTGCTTTCACATTTGTAGCCCCATATATAACACAAAAATAACCATGTAAAAAATAGCGGGTGAAGATAGATTTGTTATTTCTTTTATTTTTTAGGTGAGGTGTTTTTGTGTGTTATTTTGCTATAAAATACACAGTTGATCCATATGTTTAAAAAAGATAAATTTAATGTTCAAATTTTAGGCCACAATGATGGGAAATAATCATTCTGGCCCTGTGTATAAAATCTACATAGGCTACCGATTTATCCAAATTATTTTTTTGTACAGTTTATCAATTTCTCCAATGTTATGTGTGAGCAGAGGGATGTTATGTACAGATTCATTGGCACATCTTGAAGGTGTCCTGTGGTGTCTAGTAATATGATGCCAACAGTAGATCACTTAAAGGGGTATTCCCATTATAGCAAGTGCTGCCGGAAGGGTCAATTACTGTTAAGTAAGCAATTTCAAAATGAATGTTATTAAAAATATGTATGCTTTACCTAATACAGGCCTTTTTATGCAACTTCAGCTTGCTCTCTTGTCTCTTTGATTACTGACCACCACTTTGTGCTTTCAGTGGTGGTTGGTAATGCACTGTTAAGGGTTGTTCACATGGCGATTTTGGATCTGATTTTGGATCCGAAAATTGCATCCAAAAACGCAGCGGCGATCAGATCCTAAACGGATCCAACATGCAGCTGCGTGTTTGGATGCGTGTTGGATGCAGCAGGATCGCACCCTATAGTTTATTATAGGGCTCCTGCTGCGTCTTTCGGACCAAGAATTGACATTGTCAATTCTTGGAACGGATCCGAAAGATGGATCAGAAATATGCAATGAGACATGCATCGGTGATCACTCGTGTGAACGCTGATGCCTGTTTTAAAGTAAAAGCAATGTAAATCCCATTGCACATTATTAGATACGTGTTTGGGTCTGTTTTGGTTCTGACAGATGGATCCAAACATGTATCTAAAAACGTATGTTCACGCAAACTCAACACGCCATGTGAACATACCCTTACTGTGACGTTGCCTGTGGCCGGGATAATGGAGACGCACATTTTCACGCAGGTGCACTCCTCCTCCCTCTTACTGGCCAGGTCAGGCCACAGGAACTTATTCTCAGTCTTTGATAATGCTGCAGTACCACTGAAAGCACACAGAGTAACCAAGAAGCCAAGAGAGGAAGATGAAGATGCAAAAAAGGCCTGTATTAGGTAAAGCATACATATTTTTAATGACATGCATTTTGAAATGTGCTCATCTAATAGAAATTGTCTCTTCCAGCAGCACTTGCTGTAATGGGAATACCCCTTTAAGTCCTGTAAGTTATGAGATGTGACCACCAGGGGCGTAACTACCGGGGTAGCAGGGGTAGCAGTTGCTCCGGGGCCCGTGCGGTTAGGGGGGCCCGTGCCCCGGGGCAGCTGCTACCGCGTCCGCTACCCCGATAATGCCGCTCCTGGGCCCGCCGGCAGTGAACTGTTAAGTTCACTGCGGCGGGAAGGGAGCTGCGGGGCCCGGCATATGCTGCCTCTGAACGCCCGGGCCCTACAGCCCAAGCGTTCAGAGGCAGCGCTTCCATGGAGATAGCAGAATGAAGCGCCGATCGCTCCGCTCTGCTACTTCCCCTGCCGGCGCTCTGTGATCACGTGCGCGCGCGGTGACGTCACATCACCACGCCACCCGCGCTGAGCGCAGAGGCTGCAGGGAAAGTAGCAGACAGGAGCAAGCGGCGCATCGGGGGAGCATGGAGCAAGTTATTTATTATTTTACCTGCCCCTAAGCCTGCCTATATACCCCCTAAGCCTGCCTGTATACCCCTTAAGCCTGCCTGTATACCCCTTAAGCCTGCCTATACACCCCCTAAGCCGCCTGTATACCCCCTAAGCCGCCTGTATACCCCTTAAGCCGCCTGTATACCCCTTAAGCCACCTGCTGTATACCCCCTAAGCCGCCTGTATACCCCTTAAACCGCCTGTATACCTCTTAAGCCGCCTATACACCCCCTAAGCCGCCTGTATACCCCCTAAGCCGCCTGTATACCCCTTAAGCCGCCTGTATACCCCCTAAGCCGCCTGTATACCCCCTAAGCCGCCTGTATACCCCTTAAGCCGCCTGTATACCCCCTAAGCCGCCTGTATACCCCTTAAACCACCTGTATACCCCTAAGCCGCCTGTATACCCCCTAAGCCGCCTATACACCCCCTAAGCCATCTATACAGCCCCTTAAGCCGCCTGTATACCCCCTAAGCCGCCTGTATACCCCTAAAGCCTCCTGTATACCCCCTAAGCCGCCTGTATACCTCTTAAGCCGCCTGTATACCCCCTAAGCCGCCTGTATACCCCTTAAGCCGCCTGTATACCCCTTAAGCCACCTGCTGTATACCCCCTAAGCCGCCTGCTGTATACCCCCTAAGCCGCCTGTATACCCCCTAAGCCGCCTGCTGTATACCCCTTAAGCCACCTGCTGTATACCCCCTAAGCCGCCTGATGTATACCCCTAAGCCTACTGTATACCCCCTAAGCCTACTGTATACCCCCTAAGCCGCCCATATACCCCCTAAGCCGCCCGTATACCCCCTAAGCTTGCCTGCATACCCTCTAGCCTGCCTGTATAGCCCCCTAGCCTGCCGGTATAGCCCCCTCGCCTGCCTAAACCTTGCCTATTTGGGGCCCCATATATCCTATCTAAACCCTGCCTGCCTAAATGGACCCCATATAGCCAGGGTGGCAGGTGCTGGAAAAGTGAGGATTCTAAGATATTTGTGTCAAAATCTGCAGGGACAAGTGGCCGGGAGATGTCATCATGATGGCGGACTGGACCGGATGCAGAACAAAGGGAAAGTCAACGACTCGTCTGAGAGACGTCACCTGTGAGTCACAAGATGTAACCACACTGTAATCACTTATATGTCTACAGAGCCTGTGTACACTGGTGTCTACCACTATATGGTCACTGTATGGAGGTAATATACAGTCTGCAGAGCCTGTGTACACTAGTATAAACAACTATATGGTCACTATATAGCAGTACTATTGGTCTTAGTGTACTGATCAGTAATAGTGTAGGGGTATTATTCAGTCACTACGTGTAATTTGTGGTCATGTTCTAGCGGTATAATCCGGTCCATATGTAGTAGGGTTATTGGTAATATTGGTTTTGGTAGAGTGGATTTGTTTGGTAGCAGTATGATGGTGATATGTAGGGTGAGGTATTTACCCCTTGTATTATCTATATTATCTAACAGCATGTCCTGCTACATGGTCGTGGTCAGGGAGGTGGGCGAGGGGAGGGGGGTGGGTGGGGGGGGCCCCTTCGAAAAGTTTGCTTTGGGGCCCTGGCTTCTCTAGTTACGCCCCTGGAGACCACCATGTATTGGACCTGTTTTTCCAGCCCAGATTCACAGATTCTTGATTAGATTATACCCTGAACTTTTTGTTTGGTACAGTGCATGTCTCAAGTAAGCCTCTGTTCACACTTCATTTCTTTTACATGTTTGGCATGTGTCTTTGGAACCCTGATGGCATACGTGCAAAATGTGTCTATTTGCCCCATGCACCCAAAACAGTGAAACCCCCTGAGCTATTATGGGTCAGTTTACCTCCTTTTCCACGGTAAAGTAAATTATATTCTACTACACATTCCTATGCAGAGTTTTTTGTTGTTGTCATTGGTCAATATATATATATATTACTGTATGATTTTACAGGGGTATACATTGGTGGCTTCTGTTGGTGTTACACCTCAGGGAGTACTCCCAATGTATACTTCCTACAGAAGCATAAAACATGTAAAAAAAAAAAATGTGAACAGAGCCTAAAACCCAAATGAATTCCAGTACTCAATGTTTTCCTTGAAAAACACTGACTCCACCGCCTTATCCTTCCCCAGGTAAATAACGTACATGCACTAGTCGGCCATATGGTGTAAAATATGATTCATCCCATGAGGGCACCTTCTTCCATTACTTCATGGTCCAGTTCTGATGTCTATGTGTCCATTGTAGGCATATTTGGTGGTTGTCGACAGGGGTCAGTAGAGACACTCTGACCGATCTGTGGCCATAAAGCCCCACATGTGATGACCTGTGTGTTCTAACGCCCTTCTACCATAGACTGCATTCATGTTTTCAGCAATTTTGGCTACAGTAGCTCTTCTGTGGGATTGGACCAGATGTGACAAGCTTCACTCTCCATGTACATCAGTGAGCCTTGGGCGCCTATGACCTTGTCGTTGGTATACCCGTTTTCCTGCCTTGGACCATATTTGGTAGACACTAACCACTGTCTGCCAGGGACACCCAACAAGAACTGCTGGTTTGGAAATGTTATAACCCGATTTGGTCTATGTAAAAATTGCTTACATCCTCACACTTGCTACCTTCTATATCTCTCATGACCGGGGCCATTGTAACAAGATAATCAATGTTATTCACCTCCCCTGATTTTAATATTATGACTGATCAATGCCCGTTTATACTGATACAGCAGAGCTGAATCTGTCAGATAAGGTTAGGTATATTTTACGTTTTTGGCTTTCGTTTAACGTAAATGCCGGACCATATATGTGAAACGGATGCCTCTGACAAAGTAGAAGAAGTGGCATCGGTCATCCATAGGATTCCGTTATAAAAAACATGGACATTTAATGTGTACACTTTTTTCTGAATACCATTATATGGAAGTGTGAAGCCCAATGCTTTATTCTATAATTTTTTTTTTCCAGTATACAGACCTATGCTGGCCGAAGGACACACCGTTGGTCTCTGTCAGACCTTTAGATACATTTGGCATATTTGTTGAGAGTTTTCCTGGCGTAAATGCTAAATGTGTATTGTAAATGTGTTGTGTATCTGGCCTTAAACGGATGTCCCTAATGGATGCCAAATATTTGTGCGACATACAATCTTACGAACTATTTTGGCCTCCATCGAGCCATTCGATCCTATGAATAGTGTGTACGTGAGGAGCTTTCCCGGCATAGATATCACAAAATAGATATCACAAACATAATGGGCCACATGTATGAAAACTGTTTAGGTCTAAAACTCACTTTGTTGCCCATAGGTTACTATGGGCAAAAAAGTGAGGTTTAGGTCTAAAACTCACTTTGTTGCCCATAGGTTACTATGGGCAAAAAAGTGAGTTTTAGACCTAAACAGTTTTCATACATGTGGCCCAATGTGTCTCTTGCCCTTCTCTTAAGAAAGTGCCAAAATTTAGGAGTCTTCCCACATAACTTACATAAGGGTACTGGTGCTATAAAATATTTGTTAAAAGTTAATTGGTCAGTGTTGGCAAAGTGTTTATAGAGTTGGCAGAAGTAGACAAAAAGTGGCACTTCTATTGTATTTCAGGACGGATTTCAGGGTGTAATTGCATTGCAGTGCGCCCCGAAATACGCCCTGTAATTACGGTAATCATATCTCTCATAGATAGCTATGATTACCTGCCGAAAGTTAATGGGGCCTGCCTTCCCCCCGCGCTTTAGGCTATGTTCACACGGAGTAATTGCGTGGTGTACAGTACGCGTCGCAATTACGCCGGGTGTTTGGGAGGCGCACTGATTGGCACGTACTCCGGTGACGCGAGGGGGGGTGGCAACCCGCCAGCCCCATAGACTGTCATTACTCGCGGTGCATATTCGCTGCAAGTAATTGACAAGTCATTTATCTCCCCGCACGTACAATACGATCGTATTGTACGTTCCAGGGAGAGAAAGCGTAATCCATAGTTCTATATGAGAACTGTGAATTACCGTAATCCATTAGAAGAACGCGCTGATCAGCGTGTTCTTCCAAACACATGGTGTCTTGCGCCGCACGCAAGTACTCACCGCAATACATCTTTTTCATTTTTACACTGCACCACTCTTAGCATAACTAAACAAAGATACATAAGGGTAGGTCTCCTCAACGAGAGCTATGATTTTACCATATTTGCAGGGCGTACTACAGATGCATTGCTGCGCAATTATGCCCCAAAGGATGGCCCGCAAATACGCCATGTGAACACCTTCAACAATTACACACTTGTAAACATACCGTATTTTTCGGACTATAAGGCGCATTATCAATGAGCGCCTGTTAAGTCTTCTTGGTTCATATATAAGGCGCACTGGATTATAAGGCGCGGCACATTAAATGAAACAAAGCTCAGACCGCAAGCCAAGCTTCATTCAACACTTTCACAATAACTCTCAACTTGTAAAGTTGTAACAAAAGTCAATACATGTACATATTTCCGTGCCGTATCGCGAAATATGTGTCACACTTAGTGAAGCTTATTTGCAACTGATTTCGGAACGTATTTACCATTGTAAATCAGTTGCAAATCAGTTACAAATCCGTGTCACTAAACTAGCTGTACCTAATAAGTTCTGAACAAAGCCTAAAATCCCAAGTGAAGAATTGATTCATATATAAGGCGCATCGGACTATAAGGCGCACTTTCGATTTCTGAGAAAATCATAGGCTTTTATGTGCGCCTTATAGTCCGAAAAATACGGTACATACGGCACATATAATTCAGACGCACTATGCGTTGTCCCAGCGCCCGAATTAGATGTGCCGTTCATTTTATGTGGAATTATTTCTTTTATAAGTTTAATATTAATGAAATAAGGTGTATTTTGTGGAGCTCGGGCATGCTGGGGAGCATGGTGCACCAGAGTCTCGTCTGTTGTGATGAGAAGAAGTTGTTACGTTATATCATGTTTTTATTGGATACAATATGATATTGTCTTATTTAAACTTGAAAAAGGGAGAGATTTCAGGTGATTTTGAAAGTTTTTCTTGTAATAATGAAAAAGGTGTTTAAAAGGGAGAGACGTTTGAGAGTGGAATAGACCTGAGGAAGCGTGGCATGAGCCGACGCGAAACGCGTAGTCCTGATGTTTTTATAGTATATCTCCTTTAATGGAAAAATATTAATATGTTAGTTTGTAATTGTTCTGCATCTGTGTTTAGTGTTCTGCAATGTCAAAATTAAAAAGAAGTGCACATGTTTAAGATAGAAGTGCCCCTTTTTGTTAAATTTCGGCCGACTCTCTAAATACTTTGCCAGCTCTGACCAATTAACTTTCAACAAATATTTCATGTAATAGCAATAGTCTCCTTATGTTGTAGATACAAGTTATGTGGGGAGACTCCTAAATTTGGGATTTCTATCCCAATCAGTCCTTGGCGGGGATCACTTGTGGAATAAGGAGCTGCTGCAGTAATGGACATTGACTGCTACAAGCGATTATGTGAGTTGTACCAACCAAAGGTGAGCAGTTTGGACTTTAGGATTATGGAGATTCTATTGTTATCTGGTGCATACATTCTGCATGAGAAAACACCTCTTGTTTTAGTCTCCTTACTGGCACCATATCTTTGAACAATAGCTCTTGGGGTTATATAGTAATGCAAAAACACAGATAATACATCATAGCTGGTGCCAGATGACAAACTCTGCACTGCTGCATTGACAGACGTAGTCTGGCTTCACACATGAATATGTACGTACACAGATATATTCCTATACATATCTTCTTATATATAAAGCAAGCATTTCACACATTTAATATAATGAGCTGTATAGACACACAGCTTATATGTGAGGAGGAGGAGGGGGAGGGGAGCAGTAGATTGTGTGTGGGTCATAGCTGTATGTTCCCGCAGTAAGTTTGGGTCCCAGGTGAGTCGGTCGGTTCCTCTTGTTACTATGACAACCACATTTACTGCAGTCCCAAAATCCCATCACAGTGTACACGTACAGGCCGGAATTAAAGGCAGAGGCACATACTAGCATGCAACACAAGCTACAAAGATAGAGCAACTAGACCAAACCGTAGCCCATCGACCTAGGAGAGATAGAACAAAAATTCTGTATATTACGTGTTTAGATTTGAGCCCTGAACGCGGAACCCTGGGACCTTGGCTGAATGTTTACACCTCTCAGCTCATGTGGGAAACCTCCATAGGGATCAGTGATCGCATGTGTCGATAGATTAGGGCTTTCCGTAATCGCAGAAAAAATGCTGCAGGTTCAGAAAATGTGGCTGCGCCATAACTGCTGCGTGTTTTCTGCATAATGAGTGTATTGGTTCGGGCATCAGAAATCATGACATCCCTCGCAGGATGTGCAGTGTGGAAAAACGTTAGAAAAAAAGCATAAAAAAAACCAAAAAAGCAACACACTTGCACACATGCCTTTTAGGTGCAGAAAAAAAACTATAGTGAGAAAAATGCTACCCTTACATCATACTGAATTTTTACCATAAAAGTGCAAAGAAATGATACGAAGAAAAATCAACGTCTGTAGCACGCTTTCTATTTCCATACTGACTCCCAGCTCACATCTGCCCACTGCAGTTTTTGCCGAAGAAACCACTTGAAAAAATTCACAAGCATTTAGTAGTATTTTAATATGTGTTTCTTAGAAAACTGCATTGTGTAACATAGCCTTTAAGTTGGATCACAGGCTGCATTTTTGTAAAAAACATGAGATTTCAGTAACATTCTTGCGTCTGTTTTTACCAAGTTTTTTTTTTTTCAAAAACTGCAAGAAACATGTTGCTTTTATCTGTGTGGTGATTTTTTTTTTTGTCTTTTGGTGCAATTTTTGTTCTCAGTTTCTTCAAACCCCAGCCTGTTGTAGCTGTAGCATTTTTTCAGGCAGTTCAAGCTGTTTTTCTCCACGTAGAATTCCATTATTTTTTTTTCTGCACCAAAAACATGTGCCTTGTATCTTTTTGTTGTGATTTTCCACACTGCAAATCATGTGATGGATCAAATGATCTGTGATGTTGAAAACCGCACAGGAAGAAAAATAAAAATGAAAAAACAGTAAATCTGCATGAAAAAAATTATTAGGCAAGAGTTATCAATACTGTTTAACTATTAGGCTATGTTCACACAGGCTAATTCGGCGCGCATTTCGCATCATATTTGCGCTCTACTATGATCGAAATGCGTGCCGAAATGGATTACACCTCATCTCCCCGCTAGTACACTAGATAAGTGACATGTCAATTACTTGCGGCGAATGCGCGCCGGGAGCAATGCGTGTCAATGGGGCCGGCGGGCTGCCGCCTCCCCCCCCCCATCCACGGTGGCGCGGGAGTGCGCGCCGATCAGCGGAACTCCCAAATCACCTGGTGCAATTGCACCCGTACTGTACACGCCGCAATTACGCCGTTTGAACATAGCCTAAAGCGATGTTAACACGGCTTATTTCAGAACGTATTTACGGCGGATTTCTGATCGTAAATACGTTCCGAAATCAGTTGCAAATCAGTTTGAAATAAGTGTCACTTTAGTGTGACACGTATTTCACGACGGATTTACAATCCCCATTCAATATATGAGGTGAATCCTTCGTGAAATCCGGCCCAATAATTGACAGGCTAGTTGTATTTTGCGGCTGTATTGCGGCCGCAAATCCGCAGCGGCAATACGGCACGGAAATACATGTCGTCTGAACGACGACACGTATTTCCCATTAAAGCCAATATTAAATGGCCTGCAACTTATTTCAGACTGATTTCGGAACGGATTTACGATCAGAAATCCGACCATAAATACATTTGGAAATAAGCCGTGTGAACGAGGCCTTAGTGTAAAGTTAGACTAGTCTGCCATAGACAATGTCTACACTGCATCGGACAAAAAACGTCAGAAAGCTCTTCTTTTCTTTTGTAGTCTATGGGGCTGCCTGAATGATTATATTTTTGGCGCTTTTAAAATCCTAAAAGCTATGCAATGTGGACATAGCCTTACGCTGCTCCACATGTATCATAGTGTTGATAAATGTGGCTCAGGTTGGAACTGCCTGCGCATTTATTTGGGGGCGCACAGTGTCACATGCTTCAACACAGCCCTTTTGGCTTTTACCAAAGTCATGCCACTTCTAGCAGACAAGGCATATGCATGTGGTGTAAAGCATATACGACATTCCACATGAAAATTTTAACTAAAAATGTTTGTAAGAACAGGGTATGTTCAGACAGCGTATTTGTGGGGTGTACTTCGATGTGTAATTGCACCAAAGTATGCCCTGCAAATATGGTAAAATCATTGATCAAGTCTAGCACTCTTTGAGTGCTGTGTAAAATAATCATCGTTGTCCAGACGACAGTGATTTCACCATTATATGTCTATGCAACGTGCACCCGTAAAAAGAGGTGACCTGTCACTTCTTTCAGGCACTTGGGTGCCGAGAAAAAAAAAGGTATAGGAGGCAAAAAGCTGCCTCGGGCCATTGTGCGCTGAAAGTATGCACTAGCATACAGCGCTAACAGAGGCGTATTGCAGCACGCACCTGTGCGCGACGCAATACGCTGTCTGAGCATGTCCTTAGGGGTATGCGCCGCAATACGCCGGGTGTTTTGGGAGCGCGTACTCCCGAAGCACGGCGGGCGGGGCGGCATTGACATGCATTACTCGCAGCGCGTAATTGCCGCGAATAACTGACATGTCACTTATCTCCCCGCGCGTACAATACGATCGTATTGTACGCGCGGGGGGAGACGAGGCATAATCCATAGTTCTCTATGAGAGCTGTGGATTACCGTAATTGCAGCGCGCATCTCCGAAATGAACACACCCTTGAAATTCATGGTGATTCTAGGCCTGGTTCCCATCTTTGTTGGAGGTTCAGTTCAGAGCTTTCTTTGCAGATTCCATCAAAAATTATGGAAAAAAACTGCACAGAATGGAACCAGTCAGAGTTACACTGATGTGAGCCTGGCCTTATCATGCTGAACACAACTGTGCAACAACACTACTGGAGATTCATTAAGGTTTGTGTATAATGTATATGCGAGTTTTTGGCTTTATTTGATGTTGTACGCCCCCTTCACACATATATTTTGCAAGGTGTTTTTTTTTTCATTTTGCCAAACATAGGCTTCCAAAAATCAATTTCTATTTCTAAGTTTCATGCAGTTTTTGTAGCATTTTTCCAATTTTTATGTGTTTTTCTTTCTGGTGCATTTTCCTCATCACAAATTCTATGGTTCATCACATGATTTGCAATGTGGGAAAACACTACAAAAACCACATAAATTAAGTGCAATACCCAGACACACATGCCTTTTTTGGCACAGAAAAAAACTATGGGGGTCTATAAAAAAAATGCTACAAACTGCCTGAAAAAAATGCTACCCCACCAGTATACTGTGTTTTAAAACAACTACAACCGACCCAACGCATCCAAAGAGTAAAAAGCACACAAAGAAAAAGCAATGTCTGTAGTGCATTTTATATTTGACTATTGACTGCAGATAACATTTAATTCTAAAGTTTTTAGAAAAGAAAAAAAAAAAACTTGAAAAAAAACACATGCATCTTAACGGGTTTTGCCATAAAGTAAAATTGATGTAGGAAGCTTGCAAATTAAAAAATAAACATTTTCACCATTCATCTTTATTAAAAATCCTGCACCATTTTTGTTTTAGCTGCTCCCTTAGTGATCATCTTTAGGGAATACGACCAGTGACAAGAGCTCCTCAGACCAGAGGCACACGCATAGACATCACCTCTCCTCTCAGGCAGCTACTGTCAGTCTATTCCCTGCCTAGTAATCACACACACTCATTGCTGAGCAAGTGTTCAACCCCAGGTGCTGTCATTTTATTTCTGTCTTATGTATTCCTTAGTAATAAGTCAAAAGAAACCTCAATCAGGTTTGTGCATTAAGGAAAAAAAAACACGTTTAGTTCGTGTAGAGATTTGAATCAAGAACCCCTATACTGAAAGGCAGAAGTGAAAACCACTCAGCTTCATTGTGGCTTCTCACAGCTGTTTACATAAATATACCTTTGTTTGACTAGAGTGAGCACACTGTGGGGAAATGCATAGTGATGTCAGGCCTGCTGGCTCATATGATATACAGTTCAAACAAATCATAAATGCCCCCTTTTGAGCACAATCAAAAGCTGGAGCAGGACAATCAGGCATGAAATGCCTTTGTGGCAAAAATTGTATTTAAGTAGTACAGTATTTTCACAAGTGTTTTTTGCAAAACTACAATGTGTGAAACTATCCTAACGTTAGGTTTACACTTAAGTTTTCTGAACGCACAAAATATGCTTGCATTTTTTAATTACCTCTAATTTGCTGAGGATTTCATGCAGTTGTTCTAGCTATGAAATATAGGGGTGTTCCAAAAAATTTAAATGCTCATTAGTCGCTAGAAGATAATAGAAAATAGAAAAAATAAGCTTACCTTATTATATACCATTCCAGCTCAGTTCTTGACTTTCATAGTCAACAGGGGGTCGACATTTAGTTAAAGTTTGGAACACCCCTTTACTTATAAAGACACTTTTTACCTTTTTTGTTACAGTTGAAAAATGCTTCTCACTTTTAATTGTATGTTTTTTTCTTAGATAAGTAAATGCAAAATTTATATCTTTATATCTTTATAGCAGGCAGGCCTTCATTTTTTCAATGCAAAGCTCCATATTCTCTGCATAGATTTTATTATGTAACTCTATGGGCCACATGTATGAACCTGTTTAAGTTTAAAACGCACTCTTTTGCTCATAGGTTACTATGGGCAAAAAAGTGAGTTTTAGACCTAAACAGGTTCATACATGTGGCCCATAGAGTTACATAATAAAATCACCAGAAGAAACTTACTGCATACAGTTTTTACAATCTGTATGGGTGGCTACAAGCATACAGAATCTTCTCCTTAAAGGGTTTGTCTCACTACAAAGATTAGCTTTCAACATGAAGGGAACAGTAAATGAAGATGTTTTCCAAATATATTTTTCTTTGTTGAGATAAAAGTGATTTACCGACTCTGAGTGCACTCAGGTTTCTCTAGGTTACTGACCTCCTCTGCCCTGCTCTCTCTGCTGTTAGCCTTATCTGATAGCAGGGATGATGACAGCACACAGAACTGCAGGCAGTTTGAGAGCTTGGGTGTTATCTGATCTCACAAACAAAGGAGACTAAGTACTTTTTGTTTACTTTAGCTCTGAAGCTTTTCTGGACTTTAGATAAACATCTCCTGCTCACATGTCAAAGTGATTAGAAAAGCTGGAAATATGGAGCTGATATGCTAATCACTGCCATAGAACTACACACAGCCTGACCAGGAAGAGACAAGATGCACGAATGAAAACTGCTTTTGGCTCTGAAACAGCGTGGTGGGACAACCCTTCTAGGGGTATGTTCACATGTCGTCTTTTGGGGCATATTTGTACAGTACCCATAGAGATCAATGTAGAATATGCGGCGTCAATCACACGAAGCGTATTTCATGATCGGAATTTAGCATGTGTCTGCAGGTGACATGTCAGTTCTTTTCGGGCATATACGCTGCATACAGGTTGAAGGTATAGGAGGTAAGAAACTGCTCTGGGCCATTTATGTGGCATATTAGCTTTTAAATTACTCACTTGCAAGTGAGTAATTTTACAGTGTAAATGTGCGGTGTTTACAGTACCCAATAATGTGTGCCATAATACACCGTGTGAACTCCCCCCTATGCAGATGGAGCTCTGGGTCAGAAAAATGGAGCTCTACTACTGTTCAGATAGAATATGAAATGAATCAGCACAGAATATTAGACCAGAAAACGTAATGATGATACAAGGTGATGAAGATGTGATGGGACAAGGCAGTTTCGCACACTGCGTTTTTTCAAGCTTTTTTGGCAAGATCGAGAAGTCAACAGCAAACAAAAAACCATAGATGTTGCTTTTGTCTTTGTAGCGATTTTTTGCACTTTAGGGTAGGAATACACAGTGCGACCGATAGTCCCACCTTCGATGTGTCCACCAATGGCCACATGACATGTCGACAAATTTGTGTGGCCATTGGCGGCCACATTGGGGGCATAAACATCGGTCATACCACGGCCGCACCGTGTGTTCCTAACCTTAGGTGTGTTTTAGGTCAGTATAAGGCCTTGTCCCCACGGCACCGGATTGCGGACGGTTTTTCAGACGGTTTGCGGTTTTACAAACCGTCTGAAAAACCGGCCGCAAACTTTTACACGGGCCGCCATGGAAAACCCGTACAGCAGTCTCCACTGCACGGGTTTCCGCCCAGCGGTTTTTCAGATCGCCGGCCGCCCGAAAAACATTGTACATGTTCTTTCTTTTTTCCGGCTTTCGGACAGAATATGAACAAGTGAATGTGAAGGGGGAGGGCTTTTCTCTGCTCATCGCGGTGAATGTGAAGGGGGAAGGCTTTTCTCTGCTCATCGCGGTGAATGTGAAGGGGGAAGGCTTTTCTCTGCTCATCACGGTGAATGTGAAGGGGGAAGGCTTTTCTCTGCTCATCGCGGTGAATGTGAAGGGGGAAGGCTTTTCTCTGCTCATCGCGGAGAAAAGCCGTTCCCCCTGCGGCTGTGTGCACAGCACAAAAACCGGACAAATACCAGTCGGATAAACTGACCGGTATTTGTCCTGTGCCATGGGGAGGCGCACTTAGCTTTTTTTCAAAATGCAGCATGCTGTTGGTGTAGTGTTTTTTAGGCAATTTATTGCATTTTTCTCGGCACAAAAAAATAATGGTTGCTCTGGTGTTGCGTTTATCTCATGCATTTTTGTAGCATTTTTCACAGTACAAATCATGTGATGGAAAAAATCTCAAAAAATTAATGTACCAATATGCATTTTTTTTGCAAAAAATGCTGTCGAAATTGCATGAAAAAATCACAATGCCTAAAAAAAGAGAAAAAAAAAGCACGCTGTTTTTGAAGTGTGAAGGGGCGCACTGTGCAGTAGGGTCGTCTGTTCCTAGTAGTGCACCTCTTGGTCAATGTGCAAGCTTCAACAAATTGCCCCGATTTTCCCCCCATGGTGTGACACGTTGACAAGCAGCCTGATTGGTGTGGGCCGAGACAACCTTTTCCAGCATGAATTCCCATATTTTTCTACAAATCAGACGGCAATATCCGAAAGCGTTTTTTTTTCTTTCATAATCATCCAATGTTTGTTAGGATCATTAAACTAAAACTGACTTTTCACCTGCTCCCATACCATATGCAGCTGCAAATTTTTAAATTAAACTATGAAACCATGCATACATTTACATATATTACAGCATACCCTCTCCATTTAACATGCAAATGTACTCCAATGTTTCAGAACACCTTCTGTCGCTAATTAATTTGCTGAATTATAATTAGACTAATCCTGCATAATTAATAAGCACAGACTTCTTTTTTAATGTGTTTGAGGCTCTGTAAGACTCAGCACGGCTTTCTATAAACTGCTAAATAAGTGTTGGAAAAAGCAGTAAATAAACACGATGAGGGGGAGGAGGAGGAAGGCGGGGGTGGGCATACAAGTACCAGGGGGTCCTTGGCACGGGAGGCACTTTATGTGTGCCTGGTAGGTGCATCAGGGTGTGAATGTACAGAGGACATAGAGCAATGAGCACAGAAGCCTGGGATGGAGCTTGTAGTACAGGCTTCGTAGGAAGTGGGTGGAAAGGATTAGTGAGCCGTATGTTGCATTAGAACGTGTAATTCTATTAAAGTCAGGGGGTATATCAAAGCCTGGAGAGCGAGCCTGGAGCTTGCGAGCTCTGTTGATGCTGACTGGAGTCATTTTCGGCCCAGGTGCCAGGAGCAGCTGAGTGATCCAGTGAAACGATTAAGCTCCATTAGTGTTGAATCCGCTCAGTGATGGAGAAGAGGGCATTCCAAATAGCCAGTGCCTAATGCCAAGAAACACTGCGGGGATACGACTGGCACCGCTACAGCAAAGATGGTAGTGGGGGTGGTAATAAGTGAATGTACAAACAGAGAAATATAAATAATCATTTAGTATTATAGAGCTGGACGGATAATGTGGCTCAGTGGTTAAGAGCTCCACAACCTTTAATTTAATTACTGGTTTGAGGGGCTGAATTGGCAGTCTGAACAGAAATAGGAATGTGCGTAGAAATTGTATAATGGGGTTCCTAAACGTGTGTTGTTCCTAACTAAAGGAATGAAACTGGTGCTGATACATCATTGAATGTGCGGGGCTACCATAAAGTCATAGACTAACACGGGGGGACATAATATATATGTTTAAATAAATTAAGGGTCAATATAGAGATCTCGCTAAAGATTTATTGATACCCAGGACTGTATCTAGAACAAGGAGGCGTCCTCTACGAAAGAATGTTTCTGCATAAACCTAGGAAGAGATTCTTTACTGTAAGAGCAGTGAGACTGTGGAACTCTCTGCCAGAGGTACTTGCCATGGTGAATTCACTAACAGAGTTCAAAAAGAGTTTGGATACATTTCTAGAGAGTAATAATATAACAAGTTATAGTGACCAGGATTCTGGAGAAGGTTCTGGATACATTTCAAGGATGTAATATACAAAGAATGGTTTCTGTGCAAAACCTGGAGAGATTTCTTTATATATACAGCAGTGAGATTGGGAAGGTCTGGATACTTTCTGGTGAATTCATAACTAATACGGGTTTCGAAGAAGGGTTTGGATGCATTTCTGGAACGTAATAATATAACAAGTTATAGTGACCAGGATTCTGGAGAAGGTTCTGGATACATTTCTAGATGTAATAATATAACAAGTTATAGTGACCGGGATTCTGGAGAAGAGTCTGGATACATTTCTAGATGTAATAATATAACAAGTTATAGTGACCGGGATTCTGGAGAAGGGTCTGGATACATTTCTAGTTGTAATAATATAACACGTTATAGTGACCAGGATTCTGGAGAAGGGTCTGGATACATTTCTAGATGTAATAATATAACAAGTTATAGTGACCGGGATTCTGAAGAAGGGTCTGGATACATTTCTAGATGTAATAATATAACAAGTTATAGTGACCGGGATTCTGGAGAAGGGTCTGGATACATTTCTAGATGTAATAATATAACAAGTTATAGTGACCAGGATTCTGGAGAAGGGTCTGGATACATTTCTAGATGTAATAATATAACAAGTTATAGTGACCAGGATTCTGGAGAAGGGTCGCTGATCCAGGGATTATTCTTATTGCCAGATTGGAGTCGGGAAGGAATTTTTTCCCTAAAATGAGGACAATTGGCTTATACCTCATTGGGGGTTTTTTCCTTCCTCTGGATCAACACTGTAGCACAACAGGCTGAACTGGATGGACGTCTTGTCTTTTTTCAGCCTTACAAACTATGGAACAAAGACCATAATATTAATTGGAAATATCAGAAATTTGGAGCAGTAACCCAGTATATGAATACCATGGTCAAGGCAGAGCGGTCTGATCACATTCCCTTTGGCATGCCAATGTACAAAGCAGAGTAGGTGATCCGGTGGCTAAGAGCACCAAAATTTGTTTTGGACCTCGATCTTTAATTATCAATGTGAGAGGCTTAATTGTCACTGTTCATAGAAATGTATATATAAATCTCATAACTGGGTTCATAAGCATGTGTTGCTTCTAACCGAAGGAATGAAATTGGCACTGATACATCACTGAGGAAAGTGGGGCTGCCATAAACTCATAGGGGATGTGCACCTGGCGTATTAAATACATTATTAGATGCGTGTTTGGATCTGTGCTCGGACCCTAAACAGACCCAAAAACGCATTTAACAATATGCAGTGTGATTTTTATTGCTTTCAATGTAACATATGCATCAGTGTTCAGACGAGTGATCACCGATGCATGTTTTACATGTGTCTTTCTGATGCGTCTTTCGGATCTGTTCAAAGAATTGACATGTCAGTTATTGATCCAAAAGACGCAGCAGGAGCCCTATAATAAACTATAGGGTGCAATCCTGCTGCATCCAACACGCATCCAAACACGCATGTTGGATGCGATTTACGCAGCGCTTTTAAATGCATTTTTCTGATCCAAAACGGATCCAAAACAGCATGTGAACAGACCCTAAAACACTAGGCGCAAAGACACAAAGTGAACTCAGCCTTAGGCCATGTTCACACGGCTTAATTGCGGGACGTAATTACGCCCCGCAATTACGCCGTGTGGACGGGGGCGGGGCGGGAGCGGGTGAGTGAGTGGTGGGCTGGCACTTCGCCGGCCCATTGACTTGAATTGCCAGCGGCGCGTATACGTAATCCATAGTTGGAGACGTATGGAGACGTAATCCATAGTTCTCTATGAGAACTGTGGATTACCGTAATGAATGGGCCGTTTTCGGCCCGTAATTGGCGCACTTCGGCGTGTAATTACGGACCGAAATACGGCCCATTTTAAGCTGTGTGAACATGGCCTTAGGCAGGAAAGGTGTCTACCTTACAACATTTTGGATGGTCAAAAAAAGGGCATTTAAGGTCCACTGACAGAAGTATCTGTATTTTTCATGTATTGATAGTTGTTCATTTACAAATAAGCACAAAATTATCTTATATAGACATTCTACTGCAGCCCGATTTGCACCTGGGATCCAGAGAGACGCTTTTCTCGTAAGCTTATTAACACAGTTTTATTGATCAAATTATAAAGAGGGGTATTTAAAAATCAGGGAGGGACAGAGAGATTTGGGTCAAAAATAGGTTCCTCCCCGTTCAAAAGAAGAGCACTAAGGGCCGGTTCACACGGCTTACTCAAGCCGTAATTGCGAGAAGCATTCCGCCCGCAATACGGCTGCAATCCGTGCCCAAAATAAGCCGTGTGAACGGCCCTTAAGGGTATGTTCACATGCTTTAGCTGCGTGTTTGGATCCATCTGTCGGACCCCAAACGGACCCAAACACGCAGCTAACAAATAGCAATTTGCTTTTATATTGCTTTTAATATGAGACACACATTGGCATTCACACGAATGATCGCCGATGAGTGTCTCATTGCGTCTTTCTGATGCGTCTTTCGGATGCATTCCAAGATTTGACATGTCAATTCTTAGTCCGAAATATGCAGCAGGAGCCCTATTTAAAATGATAGGGTGCGATCCTGCGACAGCCAAAACGCAGCCAAACACGCAACTGCATGTTGGAGATGTGTTGGATATGTTTTCAAATGCGATTGCTGCAGCATTTTTGGATCCGATTTTCGGATCCAACACGGATCCAAAAACGCCGTGTGAACATACCCTTAGGAGGTGTGAGCATAGGCAGGGGTCTGGTCTCTACTGCTGACTGGCACTTTAGGGCCATTTTATTTGACACCGATACTGACAGATAAGTGGGAATTTGTTAGAACTTTCCCAATGCTGAATATCTTCACAAATGTCCTAATACACAGCTGAGTCACATTATTATGACCACTTCCTTTTTTTAACGTCGGCAGCGTGTAGCTTATGAAAGATGTGACATATGGTGAGCTGGTTTGGTGGGTGTATAATGTGTGGGATAGGCTGTATGCACACATATCCATTGTTGCTGTTGTGAGTAAAAGGGACAAATTATCAAAGTGGCAAAAAGAGATGATTATTGGCTTTTGGTGCAAGGGTGGCAGTATTTCTGAACCGCAAGATCTTGTTTTAACCAAACCTGAGTCTTACTCACCAGTTTAGCGAATGCTACTGCGCATGGGACTTTGAAGCCGACAGATGGTCATACACCTCTCCTTACCAAGCTGCATTGGTAGAAAAGACTTCAGTTTTTGATGCTGTATTGGAGGTAGATCTCCACTGAGTGGTAAAGAGTTGCCTTCTCCGGTGAGTCTTGTTTACTTGCTCATCGAACGGATGGATGTTGGCGTGTCAGGTGACAAACAACAGAGAACAAGCACCTTGCAACCACTGCTGGAAGAACAAAAACTAGTGGTGGCAGCATTATGGTCTGGGGAATATTTTCATGATATTCTCTAGGCTACTCATCCATGTAGAAGACACTCTCAGATGATTTCAGTATGGATTCATATTTGCAGATCACCCATACACGCTGATAGTCTTCCCTGGGGCAGATGGAGTCTTTCAGAAAGACAATGCGACATGTCACTTGGCTAGAAATGCTTGTCATTGGTTGGAAAAGCATGACCAAGACTCCCAAGTACTCTCCTGGTCCTCTAATTAATTAATTCACCAGACTTGAAGTTAATCGAGCATCTATGGGACCACCTTGTTGGTGGTGTTTGGCTCTATGGACCCTCCAGCTGCTGTGGGATGCAGTCGGCTCCAGATACCTGTAACAACCTACCAGGCCTTTTTTGAATCACTCCCAGCCTGTCTAGCTGCTGCACACAGTGTTTACTCTGGATACGGCACTAGCTGCTGGTCATAATAATGTGACTTGACTGTATTTAATTGCAAAATGTGTATTACTGTGTAGCTTGTTAAGCCAGAGCATATTCTTTGCAACCAAATCATGAACTAAGTTGATATTTTATTACATCCTATTAAAAGAGCTACTGAGAGGCAGAAATGTGCAGATCACTGAGCTTTTCATATCCTCAGGTAGTGATTAATTACCTCCAATAGATAACATTGAGACAGTGCCACCCAGTGGTCAAATAAGCACTGCACATGTAGAAGAGCTGGCCGTCAGCAATAGACACCAGGAGTGAGAGCTCAGGCCGCAGGAGTATGTGTTGTGCCTAATGCTGTGTAATTACCCCCTACTCCAGATGTATCTATATCTTTCAGAATAGGGCCTGAGGCAAGGTGACGCCCCTATGAGTGCACTGCCAATGACCCCCCCACCTCCCTGACACACTTCCCTCGTACAGGGAGTGATATCAGCTCCATACAGCTGCTCTATATCCTTCAGGATCATATAGCAGAGTCTTAATTAAGCGGCCCTGTGTGTACACAGCTGTAGCGCTATCTCGCTATTACCGAATACATGTGTTTATGGGAACGGACCTGTCATAGAAATCAGAAGGAGAAGCAGATTAGAAACATGGAATATCAGGAGAAGAACTGAATCCAAGTGACTACATCTGCCGAGTCATTGAATTTGAGATGTTTGGCCGTAGTCTGGGTTGTGAGCTATTGTTCGCTGTTATCTAGAGACTGGAATTGGGTTTTTTCCTATAAATTACTGGTTGGAACTTATCAGTCTATTTACAGATAAAAAGTTCTTAAAGGGGTTTTGCCACAAAGACATTTCATGCCTGCTTTGTCCTGCTTCAGCTCTGTGTGCTCAAAAGGTGGTGTGTATGTGATTTGTTTGAGCTGCATATCATGTGATTCAGCAGGCTTGACATCACCATGCCTTTCCCCACAGTGTGCTCACTCCTGTCAAACAAAGGTCTGTTTAGGTAAAAAGCTGTGAGTAGCTACAATGCTGCTCAGTGGTTAGAGTTTTTGCCTCATAACACAAATCCCTGCAGGAACCAAACATGGGTTATTTTTTTCCTAAAAGACAAACCTAATTGCACTGTTTGACTAATTATTTAGGAGGACAGAGGACAGGAGTAGAATGACAGCACCTGGGGTTGAATACTTGCTCAGCAGGGAAGATGGGACTGACCAGATAGCTTTCCTGAGAGTTGAAAGAGGTTATTGTCTGAGCGATGTGCGTTTAGGACTAGTAGGAATCTGGTCAATACCCCTGGTCGTATCCCCTGGAGAGGGGAGCTGGTAGCACTAAATGGATTCAACTAAGGGAGCAGCTAAAACAATAATGGTACAGAATATTTAATAAGAATGAATGGTGAAAATGTTTATTTTTTTTAATTTGCAAGCTTCCCACATCAATTTTACTTTGTGGCAAAACCCCCTTAAAGGGGATTACAACAGAATGGCTGTTTTCTTCTGGAAACAGTGCAACCCTTATCACTAGGCTTTCTCTGGTATTGCAGCTGAAGCCCATTCACCTGGACTTGGGCTGTACTGCATTTCATGGCCGATAGACAAGA
The DNA here is from genome assembly GCA_025379985.1 of Phyllomedusa bahiana. NCBI lineage: Eukaryota > Metazoa > Chordata > Amphibia > Anura > Hylidae > Phyllomedusa > Phyllomedusa bahiana. Next base: position 129,993 of record JAODAL010001395.1, read on the forward strand.
ATAGCACCAATTTCCAGAAAGACTGAGAACTTTTTTGCAAGCTGATTAAGGGGTGAATTACTGATTTTAATCCTTAAAATCTTTAGTGTCGTATAATGGTATCTATCAGCCGAGATTTATAGTGCACACCCCAAATACATTTTAAAGGCCTCTGACTTGATCTCCTTTCAGGAAGCTTAAAGGGGTTGTCTCACTACACTGATTCATCTTACCTCAGTCCTGTTTTCTTGGTTTCATTTCAAATTCAGGGGCGTGTTTACTGGCTTCTACTAGGCTGCAGTAGAAGCCAGGTCTGTAGCTATAGCAACCAGCAGTGGCAGCCTATCAGGATAGATCAAACAGGTCTGTAGCTATAGAGACCTGAGGAGATGATGCAGCCCTTACAAGAGGGGATATCTAGGAATAGTTAGGACATATATTGCAAAGTGACTTGTTTTTGCAAGCTCTTTAACATAAAAAGCAATCCTTGTAGTGAGACAACTCCTTTAATTTGTGGTTTAGATCTGTTCACAGCCAGGCATATATTGGCCTTATTCATTTTTTTTTACTTGGCGCCGACACCACAGTTCTAAATAGATATAGAAGAGTGTAGAATACGACAGATTTTTGGCGCATTACATAGAGCTTAGTGCGCCAAACTTTGTATGGGCATAGAGTGTAATGCGCCAAACTTGGCGCACTAAGCTCTGTGTAATGCGCCAAAAATCTTCATAATGTCGTATTCTACACTCTGGAGAACTGGAGTGTCGGCGCCAAGTAAAAAAAAAGTACGCATTCGAATTCATACATGTCGCCCTAAGCCATTTTCCCACTGGCGTTAAAAGAAAATGACTGCAGGATCCGACTACACAGGGCTCGTCCGTAGTCTGATACCATGGAGATGCATAGGTCCGCATAGGAGCTGTGTACACAAAACATTACAAGACTATTTAAATAGGTGTACATACCCTTTAAAAGTCTAGTTGGCTCTGTATGACTGGAGAACACATAGGATGACATGTCCCGTTAGGGCTGCAACATTTTTTCGGTGTATTTTGCGGCTAAAAACTGTTGACGCCCTATTTTCTATAAATGAACTGTTCTACCCCAAAACTAGACGCATTATACACCAAGGGACGACACATCTGAATGCACCTAAAGTAGGTGATATGCTATGTGCCTAAATTAGGCGCATCAATTTTACTATGCAAAGTAGACCACATGCCAGATGTGTGGGAGGTTCATTCATTCAGGCATACTATACACTCATTTAATGTGCCTTAAAACTGGTGTGGCGGCGCCTCCTTTCTGACATAGTCTTTTTGGCCATATTATTATTATATCCAACAGTCTTTCCAAGGAGATTATAGAAAAAGAAGCCATGGACATTGATGTCTATCCTACTATATCAGAACATGCTGGGAATTGTAGTTCCTCCCTGACTGCCACAACATACCCAAGACACCGTGAAATATCAGGAGTTATATTTTCCATTGCTGTTTTTTGCTGCTATAGATCTGTATCTAATGCCCTGACTAGGATAGAGCGGCACCCAGTACCCAGCGTACCTGCATGGTCAATCCCCTAGCTAGTCCCATGCTCTATAACATAGCCCTGTAATATAATGAAGCGTGGGATATTACAATGAGACAAATGCAGCCATCCATATAAATCCCGCTATCTCCAGGTTAACGTACGATTTGGGGGCAGTAATTGGAAGCGCACTTGTATTTCCATGAAATATTGACTCTCACACCCAACACTCACTACAACCAAAAGACTGGAGATGGTGAAGAATAAATCACTTGCTCACCGCTCTACGAACAAGGAGGAAAACAAATCAAATTTGTCTGCGGCCTTAACTGCGCAAAGTCGTTGCTTCCAATTTAAAGAAGCTCAATAGAGTCTGACGCCAGCTAGTAGCACTTAATAAGCAGTGATGGATGGTGAAACGAAATGTGTTCTCTCCGCTCGTGTTACCAGCCACGCTGAGCAGCCAGGGGGGAATCTCACTTCATGCCTTCCTTACTGACATGTGTGTCTCAAGGGGAGGCTGCCATCTTTAATTCATAGCGCCCTCCCTCCGCCCCCCTCTGGGCAACACAAACATACAACTTCCCATCAATTTACAGACACAGATTTGCAGTTGCAGAAATCAATGAACTGATTTTTAATTCAGCTTTTTCTTGTTGTTGTTCTTTCAGGGTGAAGGTAATAACAAGGAAGATGAGGGGGAGACCTCTTATTAGATGCATGTACCAGGGATTCCTCAAGGCTAGAATTTTTTAAAAGTATATATTGGGCCTGGATAGAATGGGCATGTCTGGATTAATTTAAGCCAATGTAAAAAAAAAATCTATATTTCTCTCTATATATCTCTTATCTATGTATCTATCTGTTTTATCTACCTCATATCTACTAATCTATATATCTATCAATATGTTCATTTCATATCTATCACTTCATATTTATGTATTTGTCTATCTATCTCATATCTATCTATCTATCTATCTATCTATATATATCTATCTATCTATCTATCTATCTTATATCTATCTATCTCATATCTATCTATCTATCTATCTATCTTATATCTATCTATCTCATATCTATCTATCTATCATCTATCGATCTACCTCATATCTATCTATCTACCTCATATCTATCTCATATCTATCTATCTATCTATTCATATCTATCTATCTATATCTATCTATCTATATATCTATCTATCTATCTATCTATCTTTTTCTATCTAATCTCATATCTATCGATACCTCATATCTATCTATCTACCTCATATCTATCTATCTATCTATCTATCTATCTATCTATCTATCTATTGTATCTATCCAAACTATCTTATCTATCTATCCATCTATCTATCTATCTATATCATATCTATCTATTATCTATCTATCTATCTACTATATCTATCTATCTCATATCTATCTATCTATCTATCATCTATCGATCTATCTATCTATCTATCTACTCATATCTATCTATCTATATCTCAATGTATCATTCTATCTATCTATCTATCATTATTTATTTATTCTATTATTTATTTATCTTATCTATCTTCTTATCTATCTCCTATCTATCTATCTATCTATCTATCTATCATATCTATTCTATCTATCTATCTATCTCTCTCATATCTATCTATCTATCTATCTATATCTATCTATCTATATCAAATATCATTCTATCTATCTACTCATAATTTAGTTATCTTTTCTATATATTATCCTTTATCTATCATCTATCTATCTACTATCTGTATCTATTTTTGTCGTCTTCTATATCTATTTCTATTATATGTATCCTACTGTATAGCATCTATATATGCAATCATCTATTTTCTTGCTTCTATGTGACTATTAAAGTGTATTTTTATTTGTTGAACCCTATGGGTACCTCTCTATCTAATTACTTAATTAAAATATTCATTATTTTATAGCTATTGTCCACATCTAATTTACAAATATGGTCATTATTGTTATGATATTACCACAGATCTTTATTAATATTGTTAGTAGGTGACGATATATTTTAAATTTTTTATGAAAGAGCCAAAGTCCGAAGTGGATCCAGCAAGAAGAAGTAAAAGTACTTTCTTTATACCTCCCATCCCTTTTAAGATTCAATTCAGGTTTTGACTCGAAAAACTGCATGAAAAACTGCATGTGTGATTGCAGCTTATTTATTTACACCAAATAAACGACCTGGCCTAGACGTGTACAGCTTTATTTTACTTTGTGATATTTTCAGGTTGCAGATTTGTTGCCGTTATGACAGTCCATGAACATGTAATATAAAATGTACATTTCTGGCACTATATGCACTTATCTGTATATAGATGTACTGGCGGTATATAGTTATACTGCCTCTATAGATGTCCTATCTGGGTGGCAGGTTCATCCACTTTCTATGTAAAATACCCTATATGGCTGGAGCATTGTGTAACCAAGCATTTCTCACCCTTCGTCTCACCCATACACCTTCATAGATTGTAAGCTCTTATGACCAGGGCCCTCACTCCTTGTGTCTGATCTGTAAGTAGCTTTCTCCTATGTAATGTTTGTTTTTTGTCTGTACTTATACCTACTACATTGTAAAGTGCTGCCGATATGAATATATTATATGAAGATTAGTATTTTTTTATGGGATGAAATTTTTTTAGAAAAACAGAAAATAATTAACAGTAGTAATACCTAAATATATGATAGCAACATGAAGACATGAAATCTATAAAGAAATAAAAAATGTAATATATATTAAAAAAAATTTAATATATATCGAAAAAAGGTATATATAATCATATAGACACCCCAAAATAAATAATGGTAATATAATAATTGTAATGAAACAAAAATATACATATAAACATACATACAAATAAATATATGTAGATATGTATATACATAATATATATATATATATATATATATATATATATATATTATGTATATACATACACACATACACACACACACATATATATATATAGATATATATATATATATTATGTATATACATACACACACACACACATATATATATATTATGTATATACATACACACATACACACACGCACACACACATATATATATAGTATATATATATATATATATATATGTATATACATACACATACAAACAACATATATATAATATAGATATATATATATATTGAAGATATCATACACACTACACACTACACATACACATATATTTATATTATGTATTTACAATACACACATCCAGCTAGTTGTATAATATTATCAATATATTAATAATTGATTGTTATAATATAATTATGTTATATAATAACAATACACACACATAATATATATATTATATATATACATACACACATACACATATATATATATACATACACCACAATATATATATATAGTATATATATATATTATGTATATACATACACACATACACACACACACATACATATATATATATATATATATATATATATAATATATATATATACTAAAAATTGGAACACTGATGCATACCCTGTTTCCCCGAAAATAAGACCTAGTGCATTTTTTGATGCAATTCAGAGTTTGGCTTCTTTATGCTGATGTTTGTGATGAGATCACTACAGTATATTAATACATGTGGATTTTTGTTCAACAATAAATGTGAATTCTTGTTCTTAAAAAACAAGACATCCCCTAAAAATAAGTCTTAGCTCGTCTTTAGGAGCAACAATTAATATAACCCACGGTCTTACTTTCAGGGAAACAGGGTAACAAATAAATGCTGTAAGCAGCAGTGTGTAATAGCTGGCTGTGGGTATATGTGGGTGCGTGTTTGTGGTACATCTGCTGGTGTATGGTAATATTGAGTGATGGAGGCTTGTGGGGAAGTAGAGAGGGAAAGTGATGATACTTATCTTTATTAATGATCTAATGTCAGCCCTACCCAGGGTGATAATAATAGTTGAAATATTTTCTGTAGTCACCTAATGTAAACATCCTGCAGGGGGGGAGGTCACTTCAGCCTCCTCCTGTACCTCCCAGGAGACCCCCCTGTTTACATAGGCATCCCCCAGGACCTGAAGGAACAAGCTGAGCAGATGTCTAGGGAGGAGAAGACGCCACTGACTGTTGTGGGGGGAGGGAGTGGAGCTCAGGTTTGGAAGACTTGGAACAATAAGGATGAACATAGATCTGCGCGTGGGGCTGTCACACTCTTTGTCCAGGTCTTTGTCCCTCTGTCACAGGGCGGGGGGACTGGTGTCAGTAGTTCTGTGTGTGGGACAGGGACTCCTACCCTCTTGTCCTCCATGGACTATAGCAGTCACTCTTTGACCTGCTCCCTATGCTGGTCTACCACCTGCAAGATGCTTGGGATGTACAAATGTCTCCTGCTTCCCATAAGTCTTTACAACCATCTAGAAGTGTTGTGCATTGCCGTCATTGGTGCCATACTTCAGGCCTGGCATCACTATGCTGGTTGTCCTCTCCACGGGGAGACTATTCTTGGTATCTACCACTAGTTGAACACATAAATTGCATTAGACTATGTTTAGTTATAGCAGAGGGGAACGGTCCCTGTAGACTGAATTCTGCTGCTCTCCCCAACACGTGTAGGGGTCTTTGTGCTGCGTCACTTGGGACATCACAGAGAAATTTCTGACAAGTGATGGACAGATAAAGCGTCCTCTGGATGGGCGCAGGCAGATGGAAACACACAGCTTGTCTTAAATATTCATCTCTTCACTCCCTTTGCTTTACTCACAGAATTCCCCAGTTTCCTCAGAACCGTTTTTCTGCAATATAAGGGAAATATTCCACCTCCAAGACACGAGGCGCGTCTTTAAATGGAAGAAGATGAGGTTGGGGCGTAAGATGGCAGAATATAAGATAACACACAAATACAGAGCAGACACAATATTATACCGCTCGGTCTCATATAGTGGAGTCTGATGGAAGAATTGAGTTTATGACAATTTATAATGATGTCACAGTTTGCGTTCTATCATTTTACATAGGACTTCAGGAGAACTTATTAAATTATCTTACATAGGTGACAATGTCAGCTCAGCTACATCAAATATTGGTAAGATCCATGAATAGAAAAGATTTTGGAATCCTTCATTTCTTCAATATTTCTATATAATTTCCATCTCACTTATACATTATTAGCTAATACCCAGAGTACCCACCATGTGCAGCACGGACAGCAGCTATACGGGCTGGGGGTGACTGAATAAGGTCCGGGTACCTGGAGCCATGCTGACTGCATCCCACAGCAGCCAACACCACCATAGGTGGTCCCACAGATGCTCAATTAGCTTCAAGTCTGGGAAATTACGGGGCTAGTATTTGGAATTCTTGGTCATACTCTTCCCACTAATGTTGGACACTTCTAGCCGTGTAATATGTGTGCATTGTCTAGCTGGTATCCTATCAGGAAGACAATCAGCATGTACGGGTGTGTGTGATCACCAAGGATGGATTTATATCCAAATCGGTTTAGAGTGCTTTCAACATGGATGCGTGACCCAGAGAATGCAACAAAAAAATTCCCAGACCATAAGGGTGCGTTCACACGGCAGTTGACAAATACCGGACGGTATTTGTCCGGTTTTGCGGCCGTCCCCATGGCTGCGGGGGGGCGGCTTTTCTCCGCGATGAGCGGAGAACAGCCCTCCCCCTCCCATTGAGGTGTTCATATTCCGTCCGGAAACCGGACAGAAGAGTGTGCTTGCTCAATGTTTTTTGAGCGGCCCGCGGGCGGTAAAAGCGCCCGACGGAATACCCGTGCAGTGGGGACTGCTGCACGGGTTTTCCATAGAGCACAAAAACAGCAAACCGGCTGAAAAACCGGCCGAAAACCTGTGCCGTGGGGACATGCCCTAACACTGCCACCACTAGCTTGTGTTATTCCAGCAATGGTTGCAGGGTGTTTGTCCTTTGATGTTTCTCGTCTGACACACCATCGTCTATCTGTTTTAAGAAGCAGGAAACATGACTCATTGGAGAAGACAACCCTTTGCCAAACAGTGGAGGTCCCATGGCACTAGATTCATAAAAATTACCACTGCAACGGGGTTAGCAGAGGTGCAGTGACCATCAGTCTGCTCCAGAGCCTCTTATGCAGTAGGGTTCACTCAATTGATGTTTTGGACACACATTTGGTCCCTCACTGGTTCATTTTGGTGATGAGCTGCTTCACTGTAGTGTGTCGTCTGCCCTCACGCATCTTCATAGCCGATGTTCACCTCTCACATAAACAGCAGATGATGCTCTGCAGTTTCCACATCACTTATTCACAATGGCACCATTTGCCCACTCACAATACACTCACTACAGCAGTGTGTCAGCAGTTCACAAATTGCGCAGTTTCAGAAATACTTCCACCCTTGGCCCAAAAGCCTATAATCATCCTGAGAGATCACTCTGAGAAATCACCCCTTTCATCAATGACAGCAATGAGGGATATGTGTGCAGACAGCCCATCCGACACCTTATATACACACCAAGCCAGCTCAACACACTTGACTTCCAATAGGAGCTACGTGCTGCTGACAGCAAAAGTAGGAAGTGGTCATAATAATGTGACTGGATTGTGTATGACTTTTTGATTACTTTATGTTCAACTATTTATTTACCCACTTTTGCCCCTAGTAAATCATGGGAGACATCGTCCACACAGTAAGGTAATATGTTTTTGGAAATATTTCAATATTCTTTACCAAATTTTACATTTGCAGTGATGCAGAAAGCTGATGTATAGGGAACAATGGGCAGTAAGTGGTCACCAGGGGTGTTTCTGTCCCTTCCTTTTGGAAGAGACCGTGGTTCTGCTGGTATAAGACAGTTTTCTTCCTTCTAAAGGAGAGCTAATTTTCATAACTTTTTCCCATGAAGCATTGCCTGACAATCTGTCTCTGAACACCACTGGATCTCTTCAATAAGAAGTAGTATAACTCCTGAGCTGTAGCTAAGACACAGCTCTGTGTCTAGTCAGCCAGTACCTAGCTGTGTACTGTGGAGGGACAAGTATGCAGATGGTAGGTGATCCGTGAATGGGGACCACAGGGCAAGGCTGCCATTAGCGCAATACTGCTGGTACTGCCATATGGAGCCCGTACAAAATATTAACTGGAGTCCCTTCCTACCTAACCACCAGAAGCCCCACGTAGCTAAGTACCAGTGCCTCTACCTAACTGCCTGGGTCCCTACTGATTGGGCCTACCAATCTACTTACTGAGTGGAGGACTGGTGTACCTAATAGGGGCCTACATAAAGGGGGGGGGCCTTGCTACCTACCAAATTGGGGCTTACCTACCTAATGGAGAGCCTACCTATCTACACTCACCGGCCACTTTATTAGGTACACCATGCTAGTAACGGGTTGGACCCCCTTTTGCCTTCAGAACTGCCTCAATTCTTCGTGGCATAGATTCCCCAAGGTTTGCAACGATGCTCAATTGGTACCAAGGGGCCCAAAGAGTGCCAAGAAATATTCCCCACACCCGACACCACCACCACCAGCCTGAACGTTGATACAAGGCAGGATGGATCCATGCTTTCATGTTGTTGACGCCAAATTCTGACCCTATCATCCGAATGTCGCAGCAGAAATCGAGACTCATCAGACCAGGCAACGTTTTTCCAATCTTCTACTGTCCAACTTCGATGAGCTTGGGCAAATTGGAGCCTCAGTTTCCTTTTCTTAGCTGAAAGGAGTGGCACCCGTGTGGTCTTCTGCTGCTGTAGCCCACTGCCTCAAAGTTCGCCGTACTGTGCATTCAGAGATGCTCTTCTGCTACCTTGGTTGTAAGGGGTGGCTATTTGAGTCACTGTTCCCTTTTCTATCAGCTCGAACCATTCTGCCATTTCTTTGACTCGCCAACAAGGCATTTCCGCCCACAGGTGCCGCCTTTGGATTTTTTTCTTTTGGGGCCCATTCTCTTAAACCTAAAATGGTTGTGCTGAAAATCCAGGAATCAGCAGTTTTGAAAAACTCGACCAGCCCCTTCTGGCACCAACAACCATCCAGTTCAAAGGCACTAAAAATCACCTTTCTTCCCATACTGATGCCGGTTTGAATGCGGGAGATTGCTTGATAAATCACAGCAAAATTCACGGTTCCCGCCATGTGATTGGGGTGATTAAAATTTTAATGTTAAATGACATTGGACAGGTTACCAAATAAAGTGGCCGGTGAGTGTAGAAAAGGGGGCTTACCTTTCCCTAATGGGGGTCCTATTTTTTTAAGGGGGGCTTACCTACCTAATGGGTCCTCCCTATTTAATGGGGTTTAACCACCTAAGGGTCCTACTATCTAAGGTTTTACTTCCTAAGGGGGGGTCCCTATTTTTTATTGGGGTTTACCAAAAAAGGGGGGTCCCCTACTATCTAATGGGGGTTTACCTACCTAATGGGTGCCTATTATCTACAAAAAGGGGTATTTCCCTCCCTAAGGGGTGCCTACCCTCCTCCCCCTGCTAAATTACCACCACTGAGGGGGGCGATCATTAAGGGGGGCTGTATAAAAATTCATGCTGTAAATGGGTTTAAAGACAAATTTTGGGGGGTTTTTCTACCTATGTAAAAGCAGGTCTACCGATCTGCCTGCTAATTAAGGGACCACTATATGAGGCATGTTTCTATCTAGTGGAGGCAAAAATGGGGTCCCTATAGCTATCTAGGGGCACTTTTTCTGTCCGGGGGTGGTCTTACTGTCTGTAGCAATAACAGGGCATTATTATCATCAGGTGCACCATGGATGGGGAGTTTGTATAGATGTGGGAAATAGGTAGGGAGATGCTGGTAAAGTTAGGAATGTAACATGTTTATGTTGCAAATTCTGAAGGCACAAATTGTAAGTGGAAGTTGCATCATGATGGTATGGGGGAAAGGAAAGAGAAAGGGGACACCCCTTGATCAATGGAAAATAACACTTTTGTAATCATTTAAGCGTCAGACCTGTGCCAACATAACTACCTTTAAAAGTTCATATTTTGGGTGTAAAATCTCATGGTCAATGGTTTATATCAAACAGTACAATGGACAAAAAACCAGTATATTGGGGTGTGTTGGTCTTTACATGGTGGTACTTTTGGGGTCCCTGAAATTTTTGGGTAAATGGTTTAATCAAAATTTAGTTGGGTAACAGTATGGTGGAAATTATCTGTCACAAGTAGTTTTAATATATATTTTTTTGGATTGTATATTGTGACCCCCAAAATACACATAACTAAAACACATTGTAACAAAACTAAAAAAAAAGAGAATTGGCACACTCACATTTTTTTCTGCATTTACCCCACAAAGAATTTATATATTATTCTTTTGGGGAGGGGGGGGGCAGAATTAAGAGGGGGAAGGGCCCCCCCCCCAAGAGGCTTTTGGGGGGAAAGAAATTTTGGCCCTTTTCCATAGGGTTAAAGACCCTCCTGGGTTCTTCTCACCCCTTAAACTCTGGCTTTCTATATGGTGAGGCCAATTAGTCCTTGATCAACACCAGGAGCAAATTTGTATTTCCCAAAGCTTCAGCAAAGAGGGACCATCGACCCCTGTCCATGCATGTGCCCTAGTGCCCAGAAGGTTGGGGGCCACTTTGTTTTTCGAGAGCTCTTGTGATAGACTGCATCATTGTACAAAATTGTAGGCATCTTGGTAAGGTGAGCATCCAGGCTCTCAGAAAAACATCTTTGTATACATACATGACACTTCCTTTTCAATGAGAGTCTGGTTTGACTAGTACGAAATAGGTTTCTTAATTGTGGAGGACATCTAATTTACATACATTTTTCCCATGAAGCATTGGCAGAGAACACATCTCCTTACATCCTTAGATCTCTTTAGTGGGAATCAGTTACCCCTTTTTCCCTGAGTAACAAAATCATCCCTAATTATGACCAAAAAGATGATGACTTATTTTTATGGAAGATGTTGTCTAGAATTACCTAAATGTCTGTTATTTTCCTTGGAAAATAGCAATGATTGTCCACATAATGAGTCCAGTATGCAGCTCAGCCTCAAATCTCTTAACTAGGTCTGAGCTGCAGTACTTTACATAGCCTATGGACCAGAGTGGTGCTGTTCCTGAAAAAAAGAAGATCTTGGAAAACACCCTAAAATTATATCAGTCTTATCATGATTACAAAGATTATTACAGCAAATGCTAGATTTAAAGTGAACCAGTGACCTCTCCTGATATGACTGGTTTAGTAAATCCTTCTATTCCCTGTGAAACAACAATTCTGGAGCATCTTCTCTTATATCTCTGTGTTGTGCTGTTCCTTTGTTATTCCTCCTAGACACGAATTACTGAATCTGTCAGCTGGGCGTTACCATTCCAGATTTCAGAGGGGTAACGCCCATCTGACAGATTCAGTGATACATTACTAGGAGGAATAACAGAGGAACAGCACAACACAGAGATATAAGAGAAGAGGCTCCAGAATGTATTTCAAGGACACAAGTTTATAAATCATATCAGAAGGTCACTGTCACTAAATCAGCATTTGCTTAACAATCTGTAATCAGGAAGACTATATAATTTAGGGGTTTCAAGATCTCTTTTTCGGACAAGGATTCTAACAGACAACTCAGGAGATGTCAACATTTTATGTATTTATTATGACCATTAATAATCTGTTCTGTCGACTTGGCTTACACAGGATACAACCTGTGACCACTGAAGCACCAAGATCAAGATAATTCTGAACCTTAATAGAAGCGGCTTAGAAGCAGTCCTTGCACTGTAATGTGCTTGCCCTAGGGACGTTGTCTTAAATGTCCTCCGAGTTTCTGTAGGTTTCCTAATTTTACCACTTAGCTCTTTCCTGCGGTGACTTTGCTTCAGTTTGTTTTTACTGGTGACTTTTACCCTTGTAATCTGCACTTATTCCCTTGTCTGTATTTTGTAATGGGCCAAGCACATTTACACTGCTGGTGCTATATAAACCAAATTGCCTCAATAAAGTGATCTTACTATCAAGGTGTATTCACCATTAGACATTATACTGCCTGTGCTTTGCCCACAAATCTTTAATTTTTTTAACAGATCTTATTAGCCTTCAGTTTTGCATGCGGAACCTTTATAGTCACAAACAGATTCATATTGATAGGTCACGTCAAAAAAGCTCCTACATGGAACATGTAAACTACTAAAAATGAGACTACTATCCCTGCAACATTACATAGGTAATGCGGTGCAAGTGGAGTCTTCATTATTAAAAACATAGGGCGACATTTTCCAACACGCCAATGCCAGTTTTTTGGTCTATATTGCGCTAAAACCGCTTTTGATGCCATATTTTGAATGTAAATGAACTGTCATACACCAAAACTAGGCGCATTATGTGCTGGGACTGACACATTGTAATGCGCTTAAAAATGATGCACTGTGCGCCTCCATAACGATATGCGCCTATTGAGGCGCATAACACATCATTACAAGGGTATATGTGTTAGGCGCCTTTCACATTTTACAAGTATGTGTTAGGCACATTTCATATACTTGTAATGATAAGCTATGTGCCTCTGTACCTCGATAGGGGCATTACATACTCTACCAATGAAATGTTTTGTGCCGCGATTAGCGCAAATCGTGGCACATAGCTTATCATTACAAGCGTGTAAAATGTGAAATGCACCTAACACATGTGCACTTGTAATGATGTGCTATGCACCTCAATAGCACCATTCAGTCATGGAGTCGCACAGCGCATCATTTTTAGGAGCATTATGTGTACTATGCAAGGTATACCTGATGCCAGATTTTGGATAGGGTCGGACTTTATGGCGCACTTTACACTTAAAAACTGATGTAGCACCGCCAATTTTTGGACCTCTCACCCATAGTTTTTAATAGTTAGATTGATAGACTCCTCAAACTGTAGAGCTGCTTACTGGCATTGAGAAGACAGAGCCAGCAAAAAGTCATTCCTCGAAGCTATAATTACCATCAAGACCATACCTAAGGCTAATCTGTTCAATGAGCGGAATTCATAGGTTCACGTAATTTACTTTCCATTCTGTTTTTTTGTCTTGTTTTTTGTACAAATCCGTATAATAATGGAGAAGGGGATCTTACCTAGAATGTAATGAGCATTGGACTTCCCAATAGTAAATGTAAAATCCTTGAGGCTACATCCAATTTTGATGCATATGTGACCCAATGAGTATATAATGGTATACTTTGGTGTGAATTGAACTTTTTGGTAGAGATAGTGTTGTGATCTCCAAGAACTCTGTTCTAGACAGCCCAGGCTTTAATCACATGTGGTGAGGGGCTCCCTATGTAGAAGTGTAAGAGCACAGAGAGGTCTTACACTAATGAGAAGAGGGTCTTATCTATAAAATTATGATATATGCCTATGACTGGGGCTCTATGCAAGATCCCACCTCATGGGGTAAGGATGATTCTGAGAAAGGTCAGGGCTTTGAACTACACGGAGCTGGTCAATGACCTGAATAGAGCTGGTATCACAGGCTCAAAGATTACCGTTAGTAACATACTACACCGTCATGAATTAAAATCCTGCAGGTCCCCATGCTCATGCCAGCACATGGCCAGATCCATTTGAATATCGCCAATGACCATCTAGATGAGCCTGAGGAGGCGGGAGAAGGTTATGTGGTCATATCAACTCCACTCGACGAGTTTGGAGGAAGAAGAAATATGAGTACAACCCCAAGAACACCGGCCCAACCATGAAGCATGGAGGTGAAAACGTCATACTTTGGGGGTGCTTTTCTGCAAGGGGGACAGGACAACTGCACCGCATTGAAGGGAGGATGGATGGGGCCATGTATCACGAGATTTTGACCAAAAAACCTTCTTCCCTCAGTTAGAGCATTGAAGATGGGTCGTGGCTTGGTCTTCCAGCAGGACAATGGCCCAAAACACCCAGCCAGGGCTTCTAAGGAGTAGCTCTATTTGAAGCATTTCAAGGTCCTGGAATGGCCTAGCCAGTCTCCAGACCTAAACCCTATCAAAAATTTTTGGAGGCAGCTGAAACTCAAAGTAGACCAGCGATAACTCCGAAACCTGAAAGATCTGGAGACGATCTGTATAGAGGAGTGGCCAAAATCCCTGTTGCAGTGTGTGCAAACTTGGCCAAGAACTAAAGGAAACACCTGACCTCTGTGATTGTAAACAAAGGTTTTTATAGCAAATTATAAGTTCTGTATTTCTATTGCAACAAATAATTATTTCATGTAATAAAATGCAAATTAATTATTTTTAAATCATAGAATGTGATTTTCTGGATTTTTTTAGATTCTGCCTCTCATAGTTGTAGGTGTACCTAAAATAAAAATTACAGCCCTCTCCATTCTTTCTAGGTAGGAAAAATTGCCAGTGTATCAAATACTTATTTTCCCCACTGTACTTTCCATTCTGTTTTATTGGTTTTTTTTTGTCATATTCCTTATAATAATGGAGAAGGGGATCTTACCTAAAAAGTAATGACTCAGCATTGGTCTTCACAATAGTAAATGTAAGATACAAAATTCCTTAGGCTATATTCAGTTATGATGCATATGCGACCCCATGAGTTTATGATTATATACTTTGGTGGGATTGTACTATTTATTTAGTAGAAATAGTGTTGTGATCTTCAAGAGCTCTGTTCCAGACAGCCCAGGCTCTAATCACATGTGGTGTGGGGCTCCTCATATAGCGGTATAAGGGCACAGATAGGTCTTAATAATGAAGGAAGGGGTCTTACCCATAAAGTTATGATATATGCCTATAGAGCACATCAAAATACCAATAAAACATAAAGAAATAAAATACAAGTCCAAGTGGGATCTTCATTCTTAAAAACATAAAGCTATACTAAAAAACCATCAAGCTGTGGAGCTCCTTACTGGCATAGAGAACACATAGCCAGCAAAAATGAATTCCTCCAAGATATAATTACCATCAAGACCATACATAATGCTAATCTGTTCAAGGGCTGAGATTCATATGTTCCTCACCTAATTTGCTTTTCATTCTGTTTTATTTTCCTTTTGTACGTCTCCTTATAATATTGGAGAAGCAGGTCTTACTTAGAAAGTAATGAGTGTTGGTCTTCACAATAGTCAATGTAGGATCCTTGAGGCTACATGGAGTATGGATGTATATGTGACCCTAGGAGTGTATCATTATATACTTTGGTGTGATTTGTGCTATTTATTTGGTAGTAATAATGTTGTGATCTTCACAAGCTCTGTTCCAGACAGCCCAGGCTCTAATCACACGTGGTGTGGGGCTCCTCATATAGCGGTATAAGGGCACAGATTGGTCTTAATAATGAAAAAAAGGGGTCTTACCCATAAAGTTATGATATATGCCTACAAAGCACATCAAAATACCAATAAAACATAAAGAAATAAAATACAAGTCCAAGTGGGATCTTCATTCTTAAAAACATAAAGCTATACTAATAAACCCATCAAGCTGTGGAGCTCCTTACTGGCATTGAGAAGACATAATTATCATAAAGACCATACCTAAGGCTAATCTATTCAAGGGCTGGGGTTCATACGTTCCTCACCTAATTTGCTTTCCATTCTGTTATATTTCCCTTTTGTACGTCTCCTTATAATATTGGAGAAGCAGGTCTTACTTAGAAAGTAATGAGCATTGGTCTTCACAATAGTCAATGTAGGATGCAAAATCCTTGAGGTTATATGGAGTATGGATGTATATGTGACCCTAGGAGTGTATCATTATATACTTTGGTGTGATTTGTACTATTTATTTGGTAGTAATAATATTGCAATCTTCTAGAGCTCTGATCCAGACAGCCCAGGCTCTAATCGCACGTGGTGAGGGGCTCCCTATGTAGACGTGTAAGGGCACAGAGAGGTCTTAAGCGCAAAAAACCTCACACACCATCCCCTATAACACTCCCTCCTGTACTTCCTCTCTGCAGGACCATATTTTATTTCATTTACACTGTACAGTCATCAGCGCTCGGCTTTCCAACACACCAGCGCACCTCATTAAATAAAATAGTGTAAAACATGCCAATTAATATATTAATGTGCAGGCTGCGGGGAGGGAGGGGGAGCAGGCCCCAAATGTCCCATGTGAGAGGCAGCCAGCTACAGACCAATCCAGCAGAGACTCGTTTAGAAATTACCCACAATGCCTCACCAAAGTGTGTTTCTGATACCAGAATGCACAGGGGGGCTTTAAATAATGGATTGCACCAGGAATCATTAAAAACAAAATGCAATTTTTTTTTCCTGTGGATTTTTCTTTTCCTTTGGCGAGGATAAAATGCGAGATGTAGAAATCGTGCGCCTTCTGACACATTCGCTATTGTTACTTTCTCTTAACCCCTTGCTTCCCGCAAGCGAGGGGAGCTTTTATGTATGTGAGTGGAGTCAAGAATACCATTCGCTTGGCAGCCTCGTACTCTCCTTCGATCTGGAGTGGTTGGGACTTGGCCTTTGGGGAGCAGTAAAATACGTTCTTAGCTAGTGCTGTTGGGTAAATTCTGGCAGACTGTACTCCCTCATAAGAACGCATTCCCACTAGAGCTTCTTCTCTTCCATGGACTTGGATCAGCAGGATATAAAAACTGCACCACTTCTGTCCATGGGCTATGCCTGGTATTGCAGCTTAGCCACATTCCCGTGAATGGTGTAAAAGAGTCTTCCCTTCCATCAATGTGGAAAGGTATCAGCAAGATTTTGAAAAAAAGTCTGCTTTTTTCCCAAAACAGCGCCACCCTTGTCCGTAGGCTATGCCTGGTATTGTAACTTAGTCATATTCACCTGAATGGTGATAAGTGCGGGTTTTCTTCCATCATTATGGAAAGGTATCAGGAATTAGAACAGAACGATAAAAAGTCCGCATCTTTCCCAAACCAGCACCACCTTTATGTTTAGACTAGGCCTAGTATTCCATCTTAGCCATATTCACTTGAATGCAAGGCTGGGACAAGGTATTCTGGTGCCCTAGGCAAATAAGGCATGTAGCGCCCCCACCAGTCCCCTATCAATGTAAAATTCAGCCCACTCCATACCTATTTACGCCCACTTTCTGCCTAGGATGAAACGGAGAACTAGGCGGTCGCCTACCTTCGCCTACCCATCGTCCTGGCCCTGCTTGAATGACTTACGTGCAAGAGCAATGTTTTTAAAAAAAAAAAGAAGCCAGATGTGAGATAATTCCATCTTACTTGATATTTAATAAAAAGAACATTAAAGATAGTCACGCTTACTTCACATCTGACGTGACCTTAAAGGGGTTGTCTCACTACATCGATTCATCTCACCTCAGTCCTGTTTTCTTGGTTTCACTTTGAATTCAGGGGCGTGTTTACTGGCTTCTACTAGGCTGCAGTAGAAGCCAGGTCTGTAGCTATAGCAACCAGCTGGTAGCCTATCAAGAGAGATCAAACAGGTCTGTAGCTATAGCAACCTGAGGAGCTTATGCAGCTCATACAAGAGGGGATATCTCAGAATAGGTAGGACACTGTTAATGGACATATATTGCAAAGTGACTTGTTTTTGCAAGATCTTTAACATAAAAAGCAATCCTTGTAGTGAGACAACCCCTTTAAAGAGGTTTTCCATCTTAAAGAAGACCTCTGACATCTCCTGACATGTCTATTTCAGTAGATACTTGTGTTCTCTGAGAAATAACAACTTTATGTAGCATGTTATTCCTCCTAGAAATGTATTACTGAATCTGTCAGCTGGGTGTTACCAATTGTGGGTGTGTCCCTGCACAGTCTGACATTGTCCAATCAGTGGTAACAGTCAGTGAAAACTGGGATGGTAACACCCCTCTGTCAGATTCAGTAATACGTTTCTAGGAGGAATAACAGAGGAACAGCACAACACAGAGATATAAGAGAAGAGGCTGCAGGATTGGTATTTCACAGGGAACACAAGGATGTACTTAAACCGATATATGAAGAAATGTCTCAAGTGCTCTTAAAATCTAAAAAGTGAAAACCAACTACAATTGTATAATAAAATGAAAAAAATATAGACTCACCTTTGTACTCACCTTGGTTCTAGGCCTGAAGCTGCTAGCGGTGTCTAACGGTATGTTCATATGGGGTAATTTCGGCGCGCATTTCGCCGTGTATTTGCACTCTAATACGAGTGAGATGCTCACCGAAATTACAGTAATACATAGTTCCCTGTCACGCCTCCTTTCCCCGCTCATACAATACGATCGTATTGTATGAGCGGGGAGATAAGTGATATGTCAATTATTCACCGCAAGTAATGAATGTCTATGCACCCCCCCCCCGCGCCATGGGAGTATGCGCATAGTAGCGCGAGCTCCCGAAACACCTGATGTACTGCGGCGCATACTGTACATTGTGTGAACATACCCTAAGGCCTGTTCTCACGGCTTGATTGCAGATGGCCCGAACTCCGCGCGGATGTTAGCGCTGCAGTACGGCGCGCATTTCCTGTCCTTGCAATCATTACGAGTAATCCACCTGCTCTCATAGAGACAGTGGATTCCGCCGCTCCTACTCTGACTCAGTCGTATGCCGCGGGGGGAGAAAGTGGACATGCAATTATCAGGCGCAATACGCGCCGTGGATAATGCAAGTCTATGCACCCCCGCCCCCGGCCAGGGGTAGCGCATGCCCTCAGCGCGACTCCCGACCCGATTACCCCGTCCCTTATTCACGGCGGATTTGTGAACACGGCCTAATTGTCTCTGTTTTCTTCCTCTTCCAAGGTTGCCACATGAATGCTGCAGACAATCAGTGACTTTTGGCCACGTGACAAATCCTTGACGCTATCAGTAAAGTCAAAGGAATGACATTTGCCCACTGAACCCACTGATTGCTGCAGTCACACGCCAACCTCAGCAGAGACACTGCCCGTAGTTTAAGCACTAAAAGGGAGGTGAGCACTAACGTGAGTAATTATCACACTGTAGCCCATTTTTATTTTCTACATTTTATTAAGACCCCAGTAATGGATTATGAATGGTAAAGTATGATAAGGTTAAAGGCAAGGACTCTCATGATATCATCTGAGTCAGCCACATACACATTATATTCCTTGGATGAAACTGGAAAAATATTTGAAATGAACACCTACTTTTGCCCAAAAAGAGTAACTGATCAGATCACCATTTATGCACTATGATGAAACCCATTTATAGAGATTTATTAGCTAAAAAGAGTGTCCCTTTCTTTGGAGGCCTCATGCATGAGTTCATTGAGAACTGTGTAATGCTTCTTTTTACCTGCGGTGGCGCTGTAGAGATACTGAACTCCTCAGCCAGATTTCCAAAATGGACAGCCCCTTCCAGCAAGTCAAGTAATCATTGGATGGTTCTCATCCTTTGGATTATTCATAAATGGTAATTATCACTATTTACCTTTCATGGTCTTGACCAACAGCGTGTGTTGTAACCCTCTCTATACCCCATTATTGGTAATGATCCTCAATGTATTTATGAGACATCCTCTCTTACTACACTAACCACATGAGTCATAATCCTGTAATGGAAGATAGCGCCATCACTGCATGAATATTGATCTCTCACTGAAAGATGATGTCATTCACTGGACAAGTCATAATATCCCGAAGAAAGATGATGTCACTCTATGGTCATAATTACCAAGGAAGCCGACATAGCTACAGCTACGAAGACCGAAAACAAAGGGGAGCCATTTTCATGAAAATTTAAAGGGGTTTTGCCACGATCTCATTTCATACCTCCTGCCTCCAGCTCTTCAGCTCTGTGTGCTCAGAAATGGGCGTGTGTGATTTGTTTGAATTGCATATCATGTGACCCAACAGGATGACATCACCAGGCCTTTCCTCTCTGTAGTCAAAGAAAGGTCTGTTTATGTGTAGAACTGTAAGTAGCTACATTGTAGCTGAGAGGTAAAGTTTTTGCCTCCATCCACGAGGGTCCTCTGTTCAAATCCCTGCAGGAACCAAACCTGTGGATTTTATTCTTCTTTATCAATGCACAGACCTGATTGAGGTTTCTTTTTTTTTATTTATTTTCACTGTCAGACTGATTACTAAGAAGTACAGAGGACAGGAGGAGAATGACAGCACCTGGGGTTTGAACACTCAGTAGCTGCCTGAGAGGAGAGGTGATGTCTGAGCATGTTCGGCCAGGACTGAGAAGCTCTCAGCCCTGGTCGGATCCCCTGGAGACGAGCTGTAAACAATGGATCACTAAGGGAGCAGCTAGAACAAAAACAGTGCAGAATTTTTAATAATGGTGAATGGTGAAAATGTTTATTATTTAATTTACAATCTTCCCACATCAATTTTACTTTGTGGCAAAACCCCTTTAAGGTGCAGTAAGACATCACTTTGTTTTTTATCTCTGTACATCACTGTGTACCTTATACCTATCAATGTGACATCACTGTGTATCATATACAGGTGCTGTGACATCACTGTGTACCTTATCCTTGTGCTGTGACATCACTGTGTACCTTATCCTTGTGCTGTGACATCACTGTGTACATTATTCCTTTGCTGTAACATCACTGTGTACACTTTTCCTAAACTGTGACATCACTGTGGGCCTTATCCCTGTGCTCTGATATCACTATGGACCTTATCCCTGTGTGGTGTACCTTATACCGATCACTGTGACATCACTGTGTATCTTCTACCTATGCCGTGACATCACTATGTGCCTTATGCCTATTCAGTGACATCACTATTTACATTAACCATGCATTACCTATATACTGGACACTACTGAACAGATCCATGCACTAAAAGTTCACTGTATTTTCTTTCTCTCATTATCTGTATGTATTACAGACACATAGCCCAGTGTAATCATAAGCATTTCATGTTCCCAACTCATTGCTGAAGGTGATCATGGTGAAGTTGGACCCTTTCCAAGATGCACTATGGGGCCCCATGGTTACTCATTAGGCCCTATGTCATTTGCTGGATTGCCTCCCACTGGCATGCCGTTGCCTTGAATTCTTAGTTTTGTCATAATTATGTACTCAATTATAAACTATTGAGAACTAGAGATGACCTTTTATGACTTCCACCAATAAAAATATCCAGCTATCTGGAAACAGTATTCTGTCATCTTGTCCAGCCTCCAACATTGCTGCAAATCAGATATTTTATATTATTATCTTAAAGGACTGATTCGCTTTGGTTTAGAGATTTAAAACCTGGAAAAAAAAACTCACAGTGGTAATTTTGCAAAATGATGCATTGGGATAACCACCTTCCAATATAACAATTGGGTCACAAAAGCATAAAAAAATTGTCACAGAAAAATGCACTCTCCTAAGTATGTCTTGCCCCACTTACCCTACTTATACAGGCCAATCCCTGAAAAGGGTAACCCTGTACTCCTCCCTTTCCCTGTTCACCCTACTGATAGCCCAAGCTTAAAAAAATACCCCAATCAGATGCTAAGAGTATTGCAGGTCACTGGCTATATTCAGAACTACCATAGAAATGAATGGGGAGAAGGGCCACAAGCACCACTCTTCCCATTCTCCAATACTGTCGGACCTAAAATGTGCTTGTGGGAACATCTCTTTAACAATAGCCCACAACCGTGAGGGAAATACAGAGTGACCATGAAAAAGAATATTCTAAAAATATGATATCCAGTATATTTAATGTACAATGGAATATTACTTCTCCATCCCATTTCCCCTGTGATGTATCAGGTTCATCAGGGAGTATAAACGCTGTTACCATAGTATATATATCCCACAATAAAATAAACAACGACAAAGTATAAAGAGAAACCTAATGAGAAAGTCATTAATACATGTAAGGTAACGGTAGAGGTAGCACAACAAGACACTGAAATAAACACAAAAAAGCTACCCATCATGGAAATTTTAAAGTGCTCGCTGCTCAGCTGTACTAGGAACTCCCATTAAATTCAATGGGAGAGTCCTATGTCTCCATTCAAAACAGAGCAGTTTTGGGGCTTGTTCTCAAGATTGGTACCTGCACCTGTCCCACAATAGTGGCATATACTATCGATTTTCCATCAAATCACCACATAACTGAACAAATGTAGAAACTCATGTCCCTTGTGGTACCAGATGGAATGTGTGAAAGATGGAGGATACTTCTGATTGGACAGTTCTCATTGTGGAATATACTGTACATACAATGGTGGCATCCCTATTGAACCTGGTGTATCAGTAAAATATGAGAAGTAATAGTCCATTGTACATTACATATATTATGTAAGATTATAACATTCATTTCATGGTCTCTTACAAGTATGGACTATTATTTTTAACTCTACCATAGGCACAACTAAAGCAGAAGCAGCCAAACAAGCTTCTACGGGGCCAACAAATTGAGTAATGGCTTTGTGCTGTCTTTTTCTGATATATAACACTTTTATCCATATCATTCATTATAGTTTATATGCGGCTTTTTTAGTTTTTTTTCCATCCACTGATTGGACCCATTTGATTTTGCCACGTGGCCCTATAAGTTACACCTCTGACCCTATTGATATCTTTATTAGTTGAAGCTTTGTTTCGCATATTTGAACTTCTTCTATCATTTGAGAAAAACATTGGTACTTTTCTTTGCTTTTATATGTCATCTAGTATATTCTAGTATATCTTTTAGCTCAGGGTATCACTAGGGTGTTTAGGGAAAGAGAAGAGTACGGAGACGCCCTTTTCCGGATGGTTGCCCTATATATGCAGGAAAGTGAGGTAGAGAATATTAGGGAAGGATAGGCTTAACTTATCATTTTACATGATCTACGTTTTAATTGTCATTTCTATAAACATAATTCCCTCAACATACAATATAAATTGGTTCCTGGATGACCATTGTACATCAAGGCCATAACTCTATGAAGAAGTGGTTATTGGTTCTGTAGCACCAAAATGTCACCAGCATAATGCAGTATGAAGAATAAAGAAATTTAACTAAACCAGTTAAAGTGTGTCCTTACATATAACATCAGAAGGAGCTGAAATCACTTCCTATTTTGAGGACTGAAACTTCTTTGGGTCATGAACTTTATACACAATGTACCAGAAAAAGAAAACGGGGCCCTCACCTAGTGCTCAAAGGAGCTGTTCATCCTGGTACATGTAAGAGCAGTACAGGACATGTAGCACCGCATACTGAGGAGAGGCGTTACAAGACCACCAATCATTGCATGCACTTCATACATGTAAGAGCAGTACAGGACATGTAGTACCACACTGTACTGTAGAGAGGCGCTAGTAGACCGCCAATCACTGCATACACTGCAAGAGTATATGTAAGAGCAGTACAGGATATGTAGTACCACACTGTACTGTAGAGAGGCGCTAGTAGACCTCCAATCACTGCATACACTGCACTAATACATGTAAGAGCAGTACAGGATATGTAGTACCACACTGTACTGTAGAGAGGCGCTACTAGACCGCCAATCACTGCATGCACCTCACTAATACATGTAAGAGCAGTACAAGACATGTAGTACCACACTGTACTGTAGAGAGGTACTACTAGACCACCAATCACTGCATGCACCTCACTAATACATGTAAGAGCAGTACAGGACATGTAGCACCACACTGTACTGTAGAGTGGCGCTATAGACCACCAATCACTGCATGCACCTCACTAATACATGTAAGAGCAGTACAGGACATATAGTACCACACTGTACTGTAGAGAGGGCGAGTAGACCTCCAATCACTGCATCACTGCACTAATACATTTAAGGCAGTAAGGATATTTAGTACCACACTGTACTGTAGAGAGGTGCTACTAGATCGCCAATCACTGCATGCACCTCACTAATACATGTAAGAGCAGAACAGGACATATAGTACCACACTGTACTGTAGAGAGGTGCTAGTAGACCACCAATCACTGCATGCACTGCACTAATACATGTAAGAGCAGTAAAGGACATGTAGTACCACACTGTACTGTAGAGAGGTGCTACTAGATCGCCAATCACTACATGCACCTCACTAATACTGAGATTTTACAGGTAAAAAATGTTCATAATAATTGGTTGGATTTTCCATCAATCACATGAGCCGCAGATCAGCAGTGTCTGTGACATTGGATGATAAGTGTGGTTTCGAGACACAATGTCCCAGGGAAGACCATTGTGTGGTAAAAAATATTTTATCCCGAGATCATTGTAACTTTAGGGAACACTGTAATAATATATTGGTCCATTTTTCTGTGAAAGTGTAAAACTGCCAGCAAGTGCTCAGTTTCCCTGAAGCACCCCCACAGGGCAAATGAAGTATTACCTGGTGTCTGTTTGAAAACAATAGGCAGTCTGTGTAATGTATGGACGTGTTGGGTCCTCCAGGAACAGAGACGGTTTTTATAGCTAATCAAGGTTCTATATAATAGATTCCCTTCTATTAGCTTAAAATGCAATAAAAGGATATATTAGCTAAATCCTTCTGATGATTATAATCTTTATTGGTATAGGCAAACCCCTTACTTAATATGAGGAGGAACGCATTGGATAGGTTGGTTTTCCACGCTGATGTATATCACGACAGGAAAACCTTTACACCCCTTCACATTTATGTACTGAGGAGCAGTAGCGTCCCATAATAAAGTCCTATAGATGCTAAATTACATCAGTGGTTTATGTGTATGAGCCCTAATGGTCCAATTTGATATAATAATTTGAGTAATAGTTGATAATATCTCTATGTATATGACCTCCAGGAACCAAACAGCTCTTAGCAATAAGCTTTAATCATCCAGGGGAAGGCTGGACAATGAACATCATCAGGTTGATTGCTATTGATTATTGCATTTTTTAACAAAATGCACTGACAGTAAATGAGACTTTGATGGCTTTAATAACCAACGTGAAGAGCCGATTGGTTGTTGTGTTTTTAGTGCTGATTTGCACCTTTGAGCATCGTTACATAGTTAAGTAATCCTTATTGCCTCTTCTAAAGTCCCCGGAGATACTTGTTAATATCTAAAGCAGATTTGACTTCAGAACGATAATGATTTGTGCCATAGCTTTATAGGACCAGTAAAGAGATTAACAAGCAGCGCGTTAGATATAAGTACAGCAGAGCGGAGTCTGACGGAGGTAGCAGAGACGAGGTTTATTGAGATTACAGATATATACCTATATATACCCATGGTGGTCTTATAATTGGATTGCTGGTTTTCCATAGGACTGGTGCATAGAGATCTGGAGTTCATTATCTACATATTCATTTGGTATAGTGGCTCTGACCATAGAGAACTGTTCTTCTCAGACAAAGAGTAGCCCCAGTGAAGTATGTGGATTTCTCCAGTAACATGATCTTTTCTTATCACTGACACTAGTCAGCTTGAATACTCAGCTAGTGCCAAGCATCTACTTCCTGCCATTACACTCAATACTCCAAACATTCACTGCTCTTCTCTATGTTTCTCTACAGAAACCAATATCCTGCAGTCTGCACTATGTCTCCCCATTGCCTTGTAAGTGGTGCACCCTTTGACATAGTAACAATGCTCTTTAATGCTTCTACCTTGTAGAACTAGAAGTCTAAGCATGCTCTGCCAGTAAATATACATACTTTCTGTAATGCTTTAGATTAAATCAAGATACATAACAGGGGTGGATATATAGCTTCTGTTGCCTGTTTGGCAAGGGGTGAACTATGGGCACAGGTGGTTTCAAAACAAGTATACTTCTTATCTCACCCCTCTCCCCTTCACAGTCTTCAAACATTACACCACATCTACCAGTAACAGCCCCTTCCTTGCAGTAAATCACCCCAAATGTTATTATTAACCCATTCACTGCCCTAGACGTATCTAAAAATCCATTCGGTATGCTAAACATCAAGGAATGCTACCATTAACATCTTCATTGCCCTAAAACCCCAAGTATGTTTAAAAAAAAATTCAGAACCCTAGATTACAAGGAATGTTACCATTAACCCCTTTACTCCCCTAGATCACCAGGGATGTTTCCAAAAATCCATTCAGAACCATTGATTACAAGGGATATTACCATTAACCCCTTTACTCCCCTATACCACCAGGGATGTTTCCCAAAATCCATTCAGAACCATTGATTACAAGGCATATTACCATTAACCCCTTCACTGCCGTATATGTTTTCAATATTCAGAACCCAAGATTAAAAGGGATGTTACTGATGTTACTATTAACCTCTTCACTGATCTAGACCACCAGGGATGTATCCAAATATCCATTAGGTACCCTAGATTACATGAGATGGTACCATAAACACCTTCACTGGCCTATATCACCAATGATGTATCCAAAAATCCATTCAACACCTTAGATTACAAGGGATATTACCATTAACCCCTATACTGCCCTAGGCCACCAGGATGTTTCAAAAATCCATTCAGTACCCAGGCTTACAAGAGATGTTACCTTTAACTCCATCACTGCCCTAGATCATCAAGGATGAATCCAAAAACCCAGTCAGCACACTAGATTACAAGAGATGTCACCATTAACCCCTTTCTGTACCCTGGACCACCAGAGATGTAACCATACATCCTTGACTATCCATCTATTTTTGAAGAGAAAATGATTCTGTTATAATAAAAGAAGAAGTCAAATGATCATTTCTGTCTTTCAGATGTCTGCTACTTATATGGTACCCAATAATGTACAATATCCCTTTTGTTTGATAGAAACTGGGGGCTATATGTCTTGTAGATTTCTGCTCCTTATATGAACTATATCCCCAATAGGCACCTTTAATTATGAAACCCATACCTCCCAACTTTTAGAGATTTTAAAGAGGGACACATCAGGCCACGCCTCTAACCACGGCCAAACATACATGCCGACACGCCCAACAGGATTGTGTGGTATCCAGTGATGAAATATTAAGTAAGTTGTTATGTAATATACAGCGAGGAAGCAATTGGATACTATTTAGAGCAAGATAGTCAGTTTATTGATGCAAATCTATTTCCCAAATGAAAAAAGGGACATTTATAGAGCTAAGAGGGAAAATGGTTAAAAATAGGCCCTGTCCCTCCAAAATAGGGACACTTGGGAGGTATCATAAACCCTCTCAACCACCACACAGTCCCAGGAGAACCCATATTTCTTCTCTTTTGAGAGTTATCTATGATATAGATGAGAAGGCCTAAAAGTGCCCTAATCTACAGCGGCTTGGCCTGGGGACCCCCTGGTTGGTGCCATAGCTGTGTGCTCAGGACACTGGATACTTCTGTGTGGACTCATCTCATTGTGTTTTCTGAACAGTACTGCATGTTCTTTAAGAAAGTGACTCTCACAGAGGCTTGCCATGAAATGTGCTTCTCCCCTAAATGTTTGGCAGGGAAAGCAAAATGAAATGAAACTGGTTTTGGAGAAGCGGAAGGTCAGAGGCGTTCTCCCGCAGCCGGCACATGTGAGGTGAAGTCTTTCCAAGCTGTTCTCAAGTCTTTGCTAAGCGATGATCTTACATCCGAATGTCACAGGCACTGTGTCACAAAACAGATGTTCTCCCAGCCCTGATTGCTGGAACTTTACTGTTCTTTAGTGCAACATGAAGCCAAAAACGCTGAGATTGTGTGAACTAAGGGGGATGTTTCCAAAGTCTGAGAATTATAGAAGGATAAAGAATTAACCCCTTGTCAGCTTTCCATATATGCCTTAAACCTTAGGAATATACATGTACAACATTTCCAGGTTCACGATCAATCGGAATGAAAAATCCTGACCCATACATGGAGGATCATCAACATTTGCTGCTTAGGGTCAAACTATGTCCCTCTTCAGACTGTTCCAGCAAATTCGACTAAGCCAAAATGTCACTTGTTAGATACTTCAGATTTTAAGTAGAAGTCCATGGAGATATGTTCTGACTTTTACTGGGAGTAACTGGTTGTGTAGACCAAGAGTTGTAATCAACTGCAACTTCTGGAGGCCACTACAAAAGGGCCCAACTTTTTTATACAACGGTTCCAAGGGTTTTTCACCCCTTTTTTTCGGGGCGTATTTCGCCCCGCAATACGTCCCGAAAACGTTCAAATACGTTACAAAGGGGGGCACGTATTTTCGTGAAAATAAAATCCCAATTTTTTACTTGGGGGTTTTAGTTGCAAAATTCCCTAAATGGGTACGGGGAACTTCTTTTATGATAGTATTTAGGATGTATTTATCCCCGCAAATACATTCCCAAAAAATCGCTTTGTGTAAATGAGAGGCTTTTTTTACTTGGAATCAATGCCAATCTAATTGCATTATTTGAAACGTTTTTTCGGGACTACTTCGGACGTAAAACGCCCCGAATAACCCAGGGGGAACATGCCTAACAGTTAGCCCATAAATTAGCTTACTCAGAAAGGGGAAAAACCTCCAAAAACAAAAAGACCAATTGCAGACTGAGCCTAGTAAAATTTCCCCGACTGCCCCGAGTGCATGTTGGCACATTTTAAGTATGGCCGGGGAGTATTTTATATGTATTTACTTTACGATGAATTGTGAACAGATGTGGACTATACAACAGGATATGCCATAAATGTCTGAGATGGGAATACCCCTTCAAGGTCTAAGGCAGATTCCCACAAGAAAAATGAGAGTGGAAGAGAAAAAAGTGAGCATTATACAAAAGGAAGTCATTTACATAGCCAAACTTCTGAAATAAGTTGTAGGGTTAACTCCATCCCCATGCAAAATCTAAAAAAACACATGGGGCGCTATATATTTTTCAATATTATATGTGTTTGCTATATTTTTAATCAGGCGCACTCCAGTATCATGCGCATTACAGAGCGCCCGTTCCACTTTGTAATGCCCTGAATGGGTGGGGGGGTGGGTGGGGGAGGTGGAGGAAACTAAACCATGGGGAAGCTAATATTTTTTGGTTCGTACAAAAAACCAGGGCATTACTGCTGGAAAAACGGGTTTTAAAAGCACTTCTAAAGGGTTTCCTTTCCCAGAATTTCCCAACCTTAGGTTCAATGAAAAGTTTTAAAACCCCTTATTAAACAGGTTTCAAAAATTTTCAGGTGCATTCTAACTTTTCTAATGCCTTAAAATTGGTGTTAAGCGCCAAAAAACCAACATGAAAAAACTTTGAGACTTGGTTCCATTTTTGTAAAAAGAGTTAAGCTGCCAGACTTTTAAGTGACTCAAAATCGGGCAGTCCATCCTATCTTTACCTCTCAAACGGCCAACAGCCTCCCCCTGGGGTTTTAACCGCCTCCATTATTCAGAGAGAAAAAATAAAAAAAAAAAAAACCAACCTGCAAAAATGCCCTTCTTATGACGCCTTAGAGTGGGCGGGGGCAGAAACCCCAAAAAGGGTACCCCTTCCTTTCCATCAGGTTAAAAAAAAAATGACACCAAATATAAAAAGTAAAGGAGGTCTTTGAACCCGGGGAGGGGGCCCGATTGGCTCGATTGGAGGTAAAGAAGGGTAGGACTGCCCGATTTTGAATCAGGTTGAAGTGGGGCAGCTTAAACATCTTTTTATCAAAATATGTGAACTGAGAGTCCCAAAAATTTTTTTATGTATGAAATAGCATAAATGCTTTTTTTGGGATTTCCAGTAGAATTCCCTTTTTTTTTTGCATTTGGGGCCGTGGCGGGGGGGTCTGTGTGTGTACATTGTATATATAATAGTTTTCCGCAGCCCGGCAGTGGCACCCGGGTTTTGAAATTTTTTTCAAAAATGTTTTTTGTGTGCAAAAATACGTTAACTTGGTGTACATTGAATTTTAACCTAGATGGAAAGGGAAGGGTTACTTCCATTTTGGTTTCTGTCCCCCGCCCACTCTCACAGGCTGCCTTTATGAAGGGCAGCTTGCAGGTTGGGTTTTTTTTTTTTTTTCTCTCTGATAATGGAGGTCGGGTTGCCCCAGCGGAGGCCCTTTTGGGCTCGATTGAGAGGTAAAGATAGGATAGGACTGCCCGATTTTGAGATCACGATAAACCATACATGTCACCCATGGTATCTAAAGACAAACCCTGCTGCACACATAGGGCAACATGTATGATCTACGTGCATAGAGGCCAGTTCTAAATAGCTTTAAAGCAGTGTAGAATGTGCCAGTATGAACCTATTTTACTGCGGGTCATAGATTTGGTGCTTTCTAGTTCCCCTATGACAACTCAGGCTCAGGTAAACCCTTTATAACTTGCCTCCCTGTTCCAGCAGTAATGCGCCTAGTTTTGCCGTCCTCCATTCATAAATGTGTAGAATCATATGGTTGTGGTGCGACGCCCCTAGAACGCCCCCACATTTTGGCCGCATTTCAAAGTACCGCAGGCGCCGCAAAATCTGCCTAATTTTGGAGTGAGCCTGATTATAAACCTAGAGAACAGGGCTGCGCCAAATTATGGGCTGTAAGGACACCAGAATTCTGGCGCAGCACCGTACATACATGTCGTCCATAGCGCCTCTTGTGGCATTTTGGCATCAGATAGCATCCTGGGTGATTTCCGTTGATAGATGTTTCAGCTTATAAAGGTACTTTTTATAAAGGGCACAACTTGCTTCCCAATGGAAAACCTATATTAGGGTTTCCCACCATCTTGTACCCTCCTGTATTAATAATACTGGTGTCTTTTTATGTGCCTGGGCACAACTGCTCCTTCAGCTATGTCCCTGAATACTGTGGTTGTGAAGCGACATGGTGAAGAGCCAGTCCTCTTTATGCAAGTGTTCCTCTGGTCAGGAAATTTTGCATTTCTAGTCATTGTTACTTACATTTAAGAACAATCATCTTAAATTTTTCCACGTGGGACAAGAAAGAATGGAGATCAGACTGACCCTGACTGTAATTAAATGCAAATGTCTGTCGGGGGTTGTCTCATCATGCTGTTTCACAGAGCCACAGGCAGCTTCAGACTCACACTTCCTGGTCAGGCTGTGGGTGGGTATACAGCAGTGTTTGACATTTCAGCTCTGTTATTCCTAGCTGTTTCTGTTACAGTAACATGAGTGCAGGAGGTTTGTTAACTGTGGTGCACAAAGCTACAGAGCTCTAAAGGGTTAAAGCTTATCAGTAAGTAATGTAAACAAGCTCCTGGTCTTCCAAGATAACAAACACAACATGCTGATCACTCCTGCAACCTATGAGAGCAAAGAGAGGTGGCCGGTAACTAGAGAAGCTTACACTAACTCTGATCCTAACTCTGTAGAGAAGCAAAATCAGAACAGCAATGTGTTTAATAATAATCTTTATTTACATTTGCCTCGATGTTTAAAGCTAATACATGAAATTAGAAAACCCCTTAAATTAATAGGACATTCTGGAATGAATATAATATTGGAATGCTATGGCCACCTTAAAGGACCTTAAAAGTACATTGGGCTATAAGCGAGGGGGGTCTCCTAACATATTAGCCAGAGCTAAGAGAAGGTGAAAAGACCATCTGTCACCCCGGAGGACCCAGCACATTCATATATTACACAGGCAGCCAACCGATTCCACTGGGAACTGTGTAATACCTCATATCCCCTGTGGGGGCGCTGCAGAGAAACTAATCACTTGCTGCTAGGTTCCATCACCGATTACAGCTGATCAACTTGATCAAAAGGTACCTTGCAAAAGTGAACGGCCGCTCTAATTGATATCTTATGCACATGTCTCCATTGCTGGCAGCTCCACTTTACCACATACAATGCAACTTCCTCCATTCAGAAAGATTAGTCAAAGATATTATTTCAAAAGGAACTATCTGAAGTACCATTTGACACCATGAGTGGCAGATCAATAGCCCGGCGTCCCCTCATTAGCGGCGCGCCGCGTCCTACTACATGAGGGAAATTTAAATACATATTGATACAAATAGGGAAGTGCTGAACATGAAAGAAGCCAAAGATCTTATTTGCCGTTCTTAATTGTGAAGCATAAATGTTACCACCGCTCCTGAGTGTTTAAGAAAGACTTCTCATAGACTCCATTGAGCCCTTGGCTAATTAAGAAAGAAGCAGGTGCACAGAAATTTCTAATTTAGGCAATTGTTTGTAATTAATAATGTTTACTTCCAGCGTCCTATCCGAGGCGGCTGGCCAAACCTCTGGAGTGATATCAGCCATTAACTGCAGTTCCCACTGTAATAATTAGTGGGAGGAGGGGGGGCAATAAAGAAGAGGAGGGATGGTGTGAGGGGGGGGGAATGGGAGCAAGAAGAAAGTTATAACAGAAGGTGGGCCTGCTTCATAGGCTTCATGTTCTTAATTTGTGATAAATCCTAAAGATTAAGCAGTCCAACAGTCACCCAACAACACTGTGATACCAAGATATGAGAACAGATGTCCCCGATGAACAGATGAATTTGTTATTGAGGGTAGTGACGATAATATGGTGCGTTTACCTGATGGCCACTTGAAACCATCAAAAATACATTGGGTTATTACAATTAATTGTGCCGCACTCAGCCCTGCTACATCTCTAACAAAGTAATAGGATGAATAAGAGCACAGTTTTGGACGGCGTTATCCTATATCTGTATTATAATGTCATTAGTCTGTGATCCCTGTTGGCTTTGTGAGCCTATATCTGTAACAAAGGAACACTATGTGTAGTATGATTATATATAAAAATATAATATTATATATATATATATTAATATATATATATATAATTTATATATATATAAAATCTTTATTTATATAGCGCCAACATGTTCCGCGCACTTTACAAATTCAAAGGGGAAATTGTACGACATTACACATTAAAATTACTTACAAAGGTGTGAGGACCCTCCGTGAGAGCTTACAATCTATTAGGGCGTATGGGTGAAACATACGGTAAGAAGTGCCAAGTTTACAATGGCCCAGCCTTGTTTCATAAATAGGGGGTGGTTTACATGAAAAATGGATGAACCTGCCACCCTGACAGTACATCTATATACAGATAAGTGCCTGTGAGTGCCCTAGTGTATGCAGTTTAAACCAGAAGTTTCCATACACTATATAAAAATCCCCATCTGCAGGTTTTTCTCACTATCTGACATGAAATCAGAATAAACCTTTCCCCGTTTTAGGTCAATTAGGAACCAAAATTATTTTTATTTGCCAAAAAATGCCAGAATAAGTGAGAGGGTAAATTTTTAAGGCATTTTTATTACTTTCTGCAAAGTCAAAAGTTTCCATACACTAGGATTACTATGACCTTCAAACAAGTTGGGACAGCCCATATGATGATGTCATGTCTTTGGAAGCTTCTGATAGGTTTATTGGCAACATCTGAGTTAATTAGAGACACACCGGTGGATGTTTTTAAATTTACTCCAGAAACACACTGCTTCTGTATCATGGGAAAGTCTAAAGAAATCAGCCAAGATATCAGGAAGAGAGTTGTGGATTTGCACAGGTCTGGCTCATCCTTGGGTGAAACTTCCAGATGCTTTCAGGTGCCTCGTTCATTTATACAAACAATTATATGCGAGTACAAACAAGATAGGAATGTCCAGCCATCTTATCGCTCAGGTAGGAGTCAGGTTCTGTGTCTCGGAGATGAATGTGCTTTGGTCTGACATGTTCATATCAACCCAAAAACAAAAGCAAAAGACCTTGTGAAAATGCTGGCGGAAGCTGGTAATATTGTGTCATTATCCACAGTAAAACAAGTACTGTATCAACATGGGCTGAAAGGCCGCTCTGCCAGGAAGAACCCATTACTCCAAAGGAAACATATAAAAGCCAGATTAATGCACACAGGAGCAAAGTCCTACATTTTTGGAGACATGTCCTGTGGTCCTGTTTGGCCATAATGACCATCATTACGTTTGGAGGAAAAAGGGAGAAGCTTGGAAACCTATGAGCACCATCCCAACTGTGAAACACAGGGGTGGCAGCATCATGTTGTAGGGTTATTTTGCTGCAGGATGGACTGGTGCTTTCAAAAAATAAACGACATGATGAGGAAAGGAGATTATGTGGCAATACTGAAACAACATCTCAAGACATCAGCCAGGAAGTTAAAGCTTGGGCAGAAATGGGTCTTCCAAATAGATCCGAAGCATACTGCCAAACTGGTTACAAAGTGGCTTAAGGATAACCAAGTCAATGTTCTGGAGTGGATATCATGAAGTCCTGATATCCGTCCTATTGAAAATTTATGGGGAAAGCTGAAAAGACAGGTGCGAGCAAAGTGACCTAAAAACATGGCTCAGTTACACCAGTTCTGTCAGGAGGAATGGACCAAAATTCCTACCAACTATGAAAAACTTGTGGAAGGATCCAAAGCGTTTGACCCAAGTCCTAGAGTTTTAGGGCAATGCTACCAAATACTAATGAAATGTATGGAAACTTTTGACTTTGCAGAAAGTAGTAAAAATGTCTTATATTCTTTCTCATTATTCTGACATATGGCGAATATAAATAATTTTAGTATCTAATTGACCTAAAACAGGTAAGGTCTATTCTGATTTCATGTCAAATAGTGAGAAAAACATGCATATGTGTCCTTTTATATAGTTTATATAGTTTTTATATACTTAAATAATTGTAATATAACAATGTCATTTACAGAGGTGTAAGGCCGTGTTCACACGGCTTATTCCCGACGGATTTGTGCGCCGTATTGAGCGCACCAATCCGCCGTGAATAAGGGGCGGGGGCGGGGGCGGAGCGCGGCGGGGGCGCCGCTCCCGGCCCCATAGACAATGCATTGTTTACGGCGCTTCGCGCCGTAAATAATGTGCATGTCACTTTCCACCCCCGCGGCGGATTCGCCGTAGCGGGGAGGAGCGACGGATTCCACTGTTCTCAATGAGAGCAGGGTTACCGTAATTGCAGCCAGGGTTTGGCGCCGTACTGAAGCGCAAATCCGGCACGCAGTACGGCGCCAATCCGCGGCAGAATAAGCCGTGTGAACGAGGCCTAACTTACAGCTCTTGGGCCCGAATGTAAAATCTTTACAAGGTCCCCCTCCCTCCAGGTGTGGTGTCTTCTATTGTGGCAGAAGAGCCTTTGGGCCCACTTAGGTTCCAGGGCCTGGTATCGTCTGCTACCTCTGCACTCCCTGGTTATTAGTCTATGATCCTGTCCCTGTTGGCTTTGGTTATACAAGACAAATTCTAGACCAGGGGTGTCAAGCTCATTTTCCCCGAGGGCTACATCAGCCTTGTGGTTGACCTCAATGGGCTGTTGGAGGGTGTATAGGGTGTCTAGGTAGGGCTGTCAGAGCTGTGCCACCACCTGTGAGTTGCTGAACAAAGTGGTGAAGAGGTGCTCTCCAGAGATCCAAATCCAAGATGTCGCCCACTCTCTATGTTGGCACCACTGTCTCTAGCGAGTACTGGCTACTTCTTCAAGGAAAAGTGGAGAGTTGGTCCTTCTAGGTCTAGACTTTGTCTAGCCCTGCTCACATGAGCCACATGAAATGACATGAATGGCTGGATTGGGCCCGCGGGTTTTGTGTTTGTATGTGTTGAGGACCGTTATTCACCTTGGGAATTTAGCAGTAGATATACGGTGGCATCTTTAAACCTTTTTTTGTCTTGGAATGTTCTGTAAGCACCAGATCAATGTGAACTGAACATAACATTGGCTTCTTATCATTGCTAGACTAGGCATCTCTAGAATAGACCTCATTTTATGATTGTATGAAATGAATACCAGTTCTACAGTAATATTTGTTGAAAAAGCAGTTACATTTATTTTCCAACTTAAAGGGGTTGTCTCACTACAAAGAATAGCTTTCAAAATGTAGGGAACACTAAATGATGACGTTTGCCAAATATATTGCTTTGTTCATCTTTTTTTTTTAAGGAGCTACAAGTGGTTTTATCACCTTCTGAGGGCTCTCAGGTTTCCCAAGTGACCAACCTGTGTACTCCTTCTCCCTGCTGTTTGTTCTATCTGATAGCCGGGAGTGACATCATCACACAGGTAGTGTGAGAGCTTGTGTGTTTTCTGATCTTTCAGACAAAAGACAGTAATTTCTACTGTTTACATTAGCTCAGAAGCTTCTCCTGTCCTGGTGGAAGGTAATTTAGCTAATCTAGACTGATAAACATAATAAACAGAGAAGTCTGAATACACAGAGCTAATATGCTAATTACAGACAGCTTGACCAGGAAGTGACAGAGCAAAGCAGCATTATTTCATTCATGCATCCTATTAAACTTTGAGATGAGACAACCCCTTTAAGGTCTATAGGTTTTCAACTGCTATCTCTAAAGGTATGCTTACAGGTCACAGATTTGGCTATGGAAAACCCAACGTGTATCTACAAGAGGATCCATAGCAGAAATCCAAGGCTGACACTTGTATATCCACCATGGATTGCAGTGGATACGTTGTGATATCCTGACTAGGATTATTGCCAGTCAATGGGGCTAATCCTCATGTGGCGGCAATACAGATGATTTTTAAATGCATTTAAATATTGATATCAAAACCTCATTAATTTGCATTACATCTGGAATGTCTGCAGATTTGATGAAGATCTCGGCGCACAATCCATATCTGAATCCTCATCAATTTCTGAACCTGTGGATGGGGCCTAAAGGTAAGTTGCAAATGACAAACCCAACCTTGCAAGTAAGTACTGAACCTCAACTGAGTATGAAATAAGAGTACACTTACGTTCCATACCATACAACTTATTAACTCTTGTACAGATGTGGCAGAGCTGAGGTAACTCTATGACACTATTACAGCTGGTGGAAGTAACATAGTTCTTTAAGCGTTAAAAAACAAATTTGTCTCTGCTCCATGACTAACGATCTATAGAAATGACCCTCTCACTTTCCCTTTTTACATACATAAATAAGCATAAACTGCCATTTGGGAGCGAGAGGGTTACTCCGCATAGCTTTCTGGGAAGTTCTTTGCTTATTTTGAGGTCCATTGGGATTCCCCATTTACCACACTCAGCAGAGCTGAGGTCAGCAGGTCAAAACGGAGAGATCCCCGCAGGACGTGCGGAGACTACTTTCCACAGCTAACAACGTTCCCCCTGCACTTATCGCCCCGCACATTGCTCTAATATACTCCTATCTCTAAGCCCACACTATACATTACTCGCACGGCATCTTCTTGCTATGCATTTGCCGTACTGCACAGAACAAAGACAAAACAGATGACGCTGTGAATGGATATTTTTACAAAAATAACAATGGAAGAAAATAAACTGCCCCAATTGTATACAAAAATGATGTGGGTAATACACCGCTATTAGGCACCGCAAAAACTGGGCCCGGAACATTGGCAGCTGGAAATCTCATTTAGTCATCCAAATAATCCAAAAATTCTCAAATGATCAAAAACTCTCGAATCTGAACCCTCATAAGACTAAACAGTCAGATACGCGCATACACCTTTCTTTATGACTGTCTAATAATCTAGACTATTTGACATTATGGGCTTTACCAAATCCTGTTAATGTTGGATTAAAGCAATTTTACAATATAACGATTCTTGGCCAAAAACAAGAGTTTGGGTGAAGTAATAAGAGATTACCTGACTCTCTGAGCTACAGTAAGAACATAGTTTTGGATGGTGTTTTCCTTCATATAGGGGCTGTAGAAGATTATATTTTGACTTTATGGGCTAATAACATAGACTGGAATCTGGCAATTCTCATAGACATGAAGTCATGTATATGAATTTTTGGCCTTAAATTGGAATAATGATGATTGTCGTAGTCTTCTAACAAAACTTATAGGATTGAAGGTTTAGATCTATTAAATCCAAAACTTTTCTCAGGAGATGCCCACTTTTTCCTTTTACCTTATATCTTTAGGTTATCTTTTTAGGTTATCTAGTTTGTGGGCCCCTCCAGAGCCGTCTTAACAGCTTTATGGGCCCCGGGTATAAAACTGCAGTGGGCCCTGTCCAAACACATGTCATCACATTAGGTCATGCCTGTAGCCCCCCCCCCTAGCAAACCCATATTATCATGCCACTTATGTCTGGGCACCGGCAGCCTACAAGACTATCTAGCAGGGTAGGGAGCCTTTGGCTCCCTTCTCCACCATGGTTTTTAACTGTTTAAACATCCTAAAAAAACACACAAACAGTTAAATAAGCAAAGCCAACCAAGAGATCCAGGGTTTCTTGTATTCTTGGGACAAACATTCACCACCAGGGGCCCCTATATTTGTGGGGACCCCGGGCAACTGCCTAGTGTGTCCAATGGAAAAGATGGCCCTGGGCCCCTCATCTATAGGATTAAAGGGAAAATGGACATCTGAAAATATTCTAAAAACAAATGAAACACAATAGAAAAACCTCACAAAGAAAGTTTGAGAGTAGGAAAGTCTTGGAAAGCTATGAGTTTTGAATTGTTACTGGCCCCGTGGTTTCCACATTGTACCCAAAACTTAGCTTTAATTGTTGGTAAAAAATTTGACTGAAACTAAAATTCATCATTAAAATTTTACTTTGACATAATAGTGATATTATAGTGAATTGATAGTGATATTAATTACTAAAAATTACTGTTTTTATTGATTTTTTAATTTGAATTTTTTGGGGGGTTGGAAAAAAATAACAGAAATTGATCAAATAGAAAGAAGCTACAATACTCAATTTTGTAAAAATCTTTTAGTAATTGTTAAATTGGTAAAGAAACAATGGGCAGCTGTGCTTATCTGGGCAATTTAATGTTAACTGAGAAAAAAAAAATAAAACGTAGGATTTGTATTATAATGGGATTTAGTTTTAATTTCTCGTCAATTAATTTTCCAGTCACCTACAAAGATCCGACCTGCACAGTATTCCAGGTATTTCATTAATTTCCACAGAGTGACCTGCTCTCATTGATTCCCACAATTCTTAGAAACACACAGACCATAAACATCAAGTTAAACACTTCTACAAACCTCCACTTTGGCCACCCCAGGGACCAACCAACAAAGAACCAGGTCAACAGGGTCAGCGTCAAGACCACCATATTCAGATTCTTTATAGCTCCACACCCTTCCATCAACCTCCAACACCTTCTCAATAGCTAGATGACACCTCTAACCCTCCCACCTACCCAAACAGAAATATACCAAGGTCTTAGAGGTCTTTCTCAAGGGACACTGGGAATTGCACTATGTGCATCCTATAGGAGACTGGAATTCTCTACAAGAGACTACAATACTAATCAAAAAAAAATGTTGCTCTATAACAATATATCAATATAGTAACAATGAATGCATTAGGTATATTGACCAAAAAGACCACTTTAAAACAGAATCATAACTCAAGGATATTTATGTAGAAGTTAAAGGCTATGTTCACATGGCTATGATTGTGGCGCATTTCGCCACATATTCTACGGCGTACTGCGCTCAAATACGAGCGAAATTTGCTCCAGTCATTACGGTAATTCACAGTTCCCATAGAGAAGTATGGATTGTGCCTCCTCCCCCCGCTCGCACAACACGCCGAATCCGCCGCGGGGGGAGATAAGTGACATGTCAAGTACTAGCGGCGAATACGTGCCCCGCGGGAGCTCCCGAGGTCCCGGTGTAATTGCGGGGCGTACTTACGCTCCGCAATTATGCCGTGTGAACTTAGCTAAAAACAACCTTAGCAAATAACATTGATTAAATATCTGTAACTGCTTTGTGTACACAGCTCCTATGCAGGCCTATGAGCCTCCATGGTTACAGGCTACAAGCATGGCTACAACTATGTTGTCTGATCATACAGTCATACTTCCATCTGCCCCCTACTTCTTGCTGACCTTGTGAATCCATGGACAAACGAAAGAAGCTATATTGAAAAATCCGACTGCCGTACATAGCTTGTTAAAGGGGTTGTCTCACTACAAGGATTGCTTTTTATGTTAAAGATCATGCAAAAACAAGTCACATTGTAATATATGTCAATTAACAGTGTTCCTAGATATCCCCTCTTGCATGGGCTTCATCAGCTCCTGTGGTCGCTATAGCTACAGACCTGTTTGTTCTCTCCTGATAGGCTGACAGCTCTGGTTGCTATAGCTACAGACCTGGCTTCTACTGACGCTTAGTAGAAGCCAGTAAACATGCCCCTGAATTCAAAGTGAAACCAAGAAAACAGAACTGAAGTAAGAGGAATCAATGTAGTGAGACAACCCCTTTAATAACCAGTAATTATGGAGACACATAATTGTGCATAGAAGCCCAAAATGGAAAGAGATATTTAGTCAAGACTGTAAAGTTACTTTACTTTTCATTTGAAAGGCCAATAAAAATACTTGGCTTTTCAATTATTGTTAATAAGTGGTGCCAGAAGTAGCACCACTTTTCTGCATGGGCTGTGCCTGGTATTACAACTCACTTCCATTTAAAGGGACACTTCCATCAGAAAGGAATATTTTTTGTTAAAACCAATATTCTTGGGAAAACATATTTTTTTTTAATTTTTAGCAGTATTTTTATTTTTTTATTTTTTGAGTCCTATGCAATAAAAAAGAAAATACATATAAAAGCTTGTCCTTTTCTGGCTATAATAATAGTGAATAGATAAAATAGTGAATAGATAAAACTCCTGAATGGCAGTGCAGCCTAATCTCACTTTACTGCAGCTGCTTATCTCAATGTAGTCTCATTACAAGTTATAGGTAATGGCATTATGATCGCTTTTTTGTTTTCTGGATCGGGATAGATCAGGATTAGACTAGATCGATAATGACCAGTACATGAAAGAAAATTAGGGTCATCTTGTTCTGCACTTGGGGTGGTTTCCAGATTTCTTCACACCTGTGATGCTACTAACACTTACATGTTTCAGCCCTTGAAGAGGACCATCAAGCAATCCTCTTATGGCCCTATTAGAGCTCACAGTTAGGGAGACAAACCAAAAGTCATGGTAATAGGGGAACTTAAAAAAGAAAATATTATATATATAAAAATATTAAAATAATATAAAATATATGAATATAATATATATATATATATATATATATATATATATATATATATTTCATATATATAAAAATATATATATATATATACATATATATTATATATATATATATATATATACATATATATATATATATATAAACAAAAAAGCCACCCAATTAAAATAAAATTCCATAAAATAGCGGTAATGTCCCTTTAAGTGGCTAGATCTAAACTGAAATCGCAGCCCCAGCACCAAAACTGCTATTTCTAGAAGACACATGTAGATGGATTGCATGGAATTACAAAAAATTGGCCGCTTTCTTCCAGAAACAACGCCGCTCTTGTGGCTAAGTCTGGTATTGCAACTGAGCTCCATTCACTTTTTACCAAACATGGACAAGATTGAGGCTGCTTCTTGAGGATAACATGCATTTTATGTCATTCATACAACCCCTTTAAATGTATCAGTGCAGCTAATGTTCGCTAAGTTGTGTGAGATTATTGTATAACAAATGTTGGGTTTTCTGGACATTGCAATGTGGAATGCTGGGAGTAGTAGTTTTCCAACAGCTGGAGAGCCACAGATTGCAGACCACTATCTTACTGCTTAATGGGATGACTGTGTGTGCTTACTGGTCTGTGTAATGAGGCGCTCTCTCCATGTGCTCTGCCGTTTTATTGCAGCACAAGGGACGGCCATGCAGCAATGTGCAATATTGGAGATCCTCTGTGCCTCATTAGTAAATGGGCCCTCATCAAATGTGAACCTGATCTATTATTACACTGTAGCCTTCACTGAGCTCCAATCTCCTGCCTGCCCAATAAACTTACAGACTCGCTCACTGAACCCACAATTATTCCCAAGCTGTCCGAGCTGCGGCTTCTCTGGCTTGTAACATATGCTGAGGCTTCATAAGCAAACAGCGGCATTAAAACGAGCAGCAGCAACCATATTAACCTTGCCGGGATCGTTTAATTCCTGGGATTTATTGTCAGAGATATAGAAAAAATGAACAATAGTATGTGAACCTATGCTGAAATACAAGACAACTGCATGAATAGCAAATCCCTATATAATGTTATGATGGACATTGCTCCCTCTATGTGCACAAGTGATCCCACAATGCACATGCTGAACTGTGGACAATGTATGAGATTAGAAAAAAAAGAGTCTACTATGTCCCCACAGACAGCCTATTGTACCTCAGATGCGTTCTCTTAAAGGGGTTGTCCATTAAAAAATATGTATATTCCATTGGGGTCAGGGTGGTCCAAAACGGAATAAAAAAAATGTATGTTTACCTTGCTGTCCCCCATCATTGGTGCTCCTGAGCTCCCGGAGATCCCTCCTCCCCCATCCATGGTGCGCCTGGGCTCCGGGGGGTCCCTCCTCCCCCATTACTGGAGCTCCTGGTGATGCCTCCTCCCCCAGCACTGGTGCTCCTGAGCTCCCAGTGATCCCTCCTCCCCCATCATTGGTGCTCCTGAGCTCCCGGTGATCCCTCCTCCCCCATCATTGGTGCTTCTGAGCTCCCGGTGATCTCTCCTCCCCCATCACTGGTGCTCCTGAGCTCCCGGTGATCCCTCCTCCCCCATCACTGGTGCCCTTAGGCTCCTGGTGATCCCTCCTCCCCCATTACTGGCGCTCCTGAGCTCCCGGTGATCCCTCCTCCCCCATCACTGGTGCCCCTGAGCTCCAGTGTATCCCTCCCCCCCTCACTATCACTCCTGGAGCTCCCGGTGATCCCTCCTCCCATCACTGGCACTCCTGAGCTCCAGGTGATTCCACTTCCCCCTCATCAATGGTGCTCCTGAATTCACGGTGATCCCTCCTCCCCCATCACTGGGGCTCCTGAGCCCGGGTGATCCCTCCTCTCCTATCACTGGTGCTCCTGAGCTCCCGGTGATCCCTCCTCCCCATCACTGTAGCTCCTGAGCTCCGGGTGATCCCTCCTCTCCTATCACTGGTGCTCCTGAGTTCCGGGTGATCCCTCCTCTCCTATCACTGGTGCTCCTGAGCTCCGGGTGATCCCTCCTCTCCTATTACTGGTGCTCCTGAGTTCCGGGTGATCCCTCCTCCCCCATCACTGGTGCTCCTGAGCTCCCAGTGATCCCTCCTCCCCCATCATGGGTGCTCCTGAGCTCCCGGTGATCCCTCCTCCCCCATCACTGGTGCTC
The DNA here is from genome assembly GCA_025379985.1 of Phyllomedusa bahiana. NCBI lineage: Eukaryota > Metazoa > Chordata > Amphibia > Anura > Hylidae > Phyllomedusa > Phyllomedusa bahiana. The sequence continues at coordinate 173,390 of JAODAL010001395.1, forward strand.
CTGAGCTCCCGGTGATCCCTCCTCCCCCATCACTGGTGCTCCTGAGCTCCGGGTGATCCCTCCTCCCCCTTACTGGAGCTCCTGGTGATCCCTCCTCCCCCATCACTGGTGCTCCTGAGCTTCCCAGTGATCCCTCCCCCCCCCATCATTGGTGCTCCTGAGCTCCCGGTGATCCCTCCTCCCCCATCATTGGTGCTTCTGAGCTCCCGTGATCCTAGCTCCACCCATTACTGGTGCTCCTGTGATCCCTCCTCCCCCATCAATGTTGCCCTTGAGCTCCTGGTGATCCCTCCTCCCCCATTACTGCACTCCTGAGCTCCCGGTGATCCCTCCTCGCCCATTCACTGGTTGCCCCTTGACTTCCAGTGTATTACCTCCCCCATCCACTATCATCTGAGACTCCGGTGATCCCTCTCATCTAACAATCATGGCATATCTATTCCTTGAGCTTCAGTGATTCCACTTCCCCCTTCAATGGTGCTCCTGAATTAACGGTGATCCCTCATCCCCCATCAACTGGAGACTCCTGAGCTCCGGGTGATCTCCTTCCTATACAGCTGGTGTCCTGAGCTCTACGGTGATCACCTCCTCCCCCATCACATGTAGTTCTCCTGAGTTCCGGGTGATCCTCCTCTTCTATCACTGTGGCAACTGAGTTTCCGGGTGATCACTCCTCTCCTATCACTGGTGCTCCTGAGCTCCGGGTGATCCCTCCTCTCCTATCAATGGTGCTCCTGAGCTCCGGGTGATCCCTCCTCTCCTATCATTGGTGCTCCTGAGTTCCGGGTGATCCCTCCTCTCCTATCACTGGTGCTCCCTCCTCTTCTATCACTGGTGCTCCTGAGCTCCCGGTGATCCCTCCTCTTGACTTCTGGGTTTTGGTCCTGACAAGCTGCAGGTGTTTGTGCCCCATTGTAAGTGAATGGAGCACAAGACTCTCCTCTGTGTTGGGGTAAGAACCCAACAGTCGAGAGGAGCAGATCACTGGACCACCTTGGCCCCAATGAAATTCAGTTTTTTTTATTTTTAATGGACAACCCCTTCAAAGGGATTTTCCTATTGTAACTCGCTATTAGCCAGGCTCAAAGAACAGGTAGATGGCTGGCCTTGTGCAGCTCTCCCTCATTCATGTCTATGCGAGTTCTGCATATACTTGAGCACACTTTCTCAGCTGTATTAGTAACTCCCATGCAGGGCCGGGACGATGGGTAGGCTAGAGTAGGCGATCGCCTAGGGCGCCTCTTCATCTCAGGCAAAAAAGGGGGTGCAAGGAGGCATGAAGTGGGCTTAATTTTCCATTTGGGGGGGCGCTTTGTGCCTTATTTGCCTTGGGCACCAGAAGACCTTGTCCCAGCCCTGCTCCTATGGAAATGAATGAGGAGAACTAGGCGAGAACAGTCAAGTTCCCGAGCTACAAGCTGACCTCAGATAGGATTTTACAAGATGGCAAAACCGCTTTTAAGGGATATTCCCATCAGTCAGCTTCTGGGTTGCGGCCGGTGGAGAGTAAGTGTGCTTAGCTGTATTCAGAACTCCCATAGAGATTAAATAGAATAAACTAACCCTATAGTTCCGGGTACAGGACATGGATAATCCAGAAAATTTTATACACCGGGCTTCATTTTGCCACAGGCAACAATGATTGTCTTGCTGTAAGGGTATGTGCCCACGATGTACCCAAAGTGTGGTTCATGTTTGGATACATTTTCTGGATTGCAAAAATGTACCCTATAGTTATAAATAGGATGTTGATGCGTAAAACGTATCAAAAATTTCATGTCAATTCTTTGATCGGATCCGTTAGAGGCATCCGAAAGACGCATGTAAAGCAAGTATCGTCTGAACGCCTATACGTGTTATACATTGCAACCAATGTAATCACATAGGAACATTGTTAGATGCGGGTTTGGGTCCTGTTTTTTTGGGTCCATAAAATGTACCCATACACTTTTTAAAAAAAACGCTGTGTGACCATCCCCTTAGACTATATAAATAAATGAGGCTCAGTGTATGTTTCCAGCACATAGACCTTCCTATGTCCAACAGTCCAGGATATCTGTAATAAGGCGCTTATCATGTCCCATTAATGTCAGATTACAAAAGGAATTTCACAGGTTTTACCATCAGTTATATATGTTTTTATTTTTATAACACTGACATATACAAAAGTAGTGTACACATAGGGGAAATGGATTAACTCATTGACGCCAATATTGTGGCTTAAAAAAAGTTTACAAAATTTACTGAAAAAATTGCGACTTTTGAGCTGTTTTATGCCGAGCTTGATATTCTTGAAGAATTGGGAGGAGCGTAACAAAAAGGGCATGTTCACATGGCGTTTTTGCACGAGGTTTTGGACGAGGTTTTCGGAGCATTTCCTCGCCCAAAACCTCGTCCAAACCACATCAAAACCTCGCATGAAACACGCTTCTTCAGATGAGGTTTTTGACGAGGTTTTGATCAGGTTTTGATCAGGTTTTGGATCAGGTTTTCGACGAGGTTTTCACCCATACAAATGAATAGCCAGGACAAAAACCGCGGCGAAAACCGCACCGAAAACGCTCCAAAACTCCGGCAAAAACCGCATTGAAAACCGCGCCTACAACACGCTTCAAGAATTGACATGACACTTCTATTTCATTGCTTCCAAAGAAGCGTGTGAAAACCTCGTCGTGTGTGAGCTACAACGAGGTTTTACATAGGAATCAATTAAATGAACTGGGGGCGTTTTGGAAGCATTTTGGACGAGGCTTTGGGTGAGAAAACGGAAACGCTCCGAAAATCTCATCCAAAACCTTGTCCAAAAATGTTGTGTGAACATGCCCAAAGGGGTGTGGCCTCACATAACCCAACAAATTTACAAAACTGTACGTGGTGTAAATTAAAAGGGTTTTCTCACTACATTGATTCATGTTACTTCAGTCCTGTTTTCTTGGTTTCACTCTGAATTCAGGGGTGTGTTTACTGGCTCCTACTAGGCTGCAGTAGAAGCCAGGTCTGTAGCTATAGCAACCAGAGCTGGCAGCCTATCAGGAGAGATCAAACAGGTCTGTAGCTATAGCGACCTGAGGAGCTGATGCAGCCCATACAAGAGGGGATATCTAGGTATAGGTAGGACACGGTTAATAGACTTATATTACAAAGTGACTTGTTTTTGCAAGATCTTTAACATAAAAAGCAATCCTTGTAGTGAGACAACCCCTTTAAGCCAGTAATCTAGTCCAGATCTTTGGTGCCAAAGCTTCTTCTGAAACAGGAACACTGCAAAAGATGCACCAAATGTATTAAAGTGGTGGTGCGGTTTGAACAAAATCTAAATAGTAAGCTGACCGTGCCATACAAAATAGAAAAAGCGCCTTCATCCGCTCCTCCTTTCCAGTGCTGGGTCTCCCAGGTCTCCTGTTTACCTTTCCTTCCTGTCCCAATAGAAGGTCACTGCTGCAGCTGCTGATTGGCTGCAGTGGTCACATGCCACTACCCTTACATCACCATGTGGAAGTGAAGAGCTCCGGGCAGAGATGTAAGCACAGGCATGTGACTGCTGCTGCAAATCCATCCTGTTCCATTGGGAGACGAAGGAAAGGTAAACCGAGAATTGGAGAGAGCCAGCACTAGAATGGAGGAGCGGGGAAAGGCGATAGTTTTTTGGGGGTTTTTTGCACGGGCAGCTTATTATTTAAAGGGGTTGTCCATTAAAAAAATATGTTGCACCGGGGCCAGGCTGATCCAAGAAATTTAAAAATGTACAACTTATCTGTCGCTCCGGAGCTCCCTGGCAATCCGCTCCTCTTCACCTCTTAGTTCTCATCTTGACATGCGGGAGAGGCTCGCACTCCATTGTAAAGGAAAGGAGTGTGAGCCTCTCCTCTGTGTCGAGATGAGAACGCAGAAGTCAAGCCATTCTTTGGACTACCTCTTCCAGAATGTAACATCATTTCTATTAATGGACAACCCCTTTAATTTTTTATTTGTACCTGACACCCTCTTTATGCCTTAAATTTGCCATATCTACTCCTGCACGCTTTTTTTTTTTTTAGACAGGTGTATTTAATGCTGGTCTTAACACATTTCCCCCATAACATATTCACAAACATTCGCGGCATGGTTTTGCATGCTGGTTTTGTGTCTTGATGCCTCCGTTGCCCATGTCATAAATATAGTGATGTCAATTCAAGCCCCCCTGGTAAATTATGTGCTCTGGACTTTTTTAGGATTAGAAAAACATGGCTGCAGTCGCAGTGTCACAGCTGTCCGTGGTTGGGTCTGGTATTACAAGTGTGGTGATTTTTTGGGGACAAAAGGGAAAAAATGTGCTCATATCATTACAGTACATAGAAGGGAGTTTATATCCAAGCAGACAGCAATTGGATCCATGCGACTGTTTATAAGCCATTTCTCTTGTGGGTAAGTATTGGCAGCCCATATGGATGCTATAGAGCCCTTGTAGTTAAGCGGTAGTCGTATCCATTTTGACACTTCGGGCCACATATATGAACCTGTTAGGTCTAAAACTCATTTTTTTGCCCGTAGGTTACTATGGGCAAAAGAGTGAGTTTTATACCTAAACAGTTTCATACATAATGGTGGGAAACCATGCAGGACTCCCCACTACGGATGAACTGCATTAGTGGGAAATTGGACTAAGAGTCATGGAAATAAGGAACAATTCCCATGCCCTTCTTTCCTGAGTGGCAAAGTAGACACCATAATGGCCCCTAATGTACAGTATGCTGCTCTTCCCATTCATTTCTATGGGATTCAATCTTTGCCGCTTCTCCCCCTTGAATTACATTGCATCTGCCGCTTTCTCAGGGAACATATCGCTTGCTTGTTCCTCTATGGAGCAGCTTAGAAAGGAAGGAAAGATTTACTGCCTATTTTCAACACAGATAATGGCAGTTAATTTGTTATTGGCCGTGTAAAGGTTAACACTGAAATAATTCACACTACTAATCCAGAGCAATACATTTGGAGTGGGTAATTAACAGCTGTACCTGTACTGCACCAGTGATTGATATCTGCAGTTATTACTGCGCAGCTGATGTTATAAAACAAGCCGAGTGCAAAGTACACACATTATTCTACTTATATATACAGGCAGCAACTGCAAATATAGTCATCGCCTGTGTATCTGATCAGCTGCAGCCAGGACATCACTGGTTGTTAACTGTAATAGTCTACGTTCAGGAAATCACTGGATATAAGGCTCGGTCTACACAGCATAGGACAAAAAACTCATCGAAAACCAAAACCTAGATGCAATACAGCACAGTGCAATCCTGTCCTGGTCATCTACCATCAGCAGATCACTGGATATTAGATATAACCAGCACTGGGTGATCCTGTCCTGATCATCTACAGTCAGGAGATCACTAGATATTAGATATAACCAGCACTGGGTGATCCTGTCCTGATCATCTACAGTCAGGAGATCACTGGGTATTAGATATAACCAGCACTGGGTGATCCTATCCTGGTCATCTACAGTCAGGAGATCAGTGGATACTAGATATAACCAGCACTGGGTGATCCTGTCCTGATCATCTACAGTCAGGAGATCACTGGGTATTAGATATAACCAGCACTGGGTGATCCTGTCCTGATCATCTACAGTCAGGAGATCACTGGATATTAGATAGAACCAGCACTGGGTGATCCTGTCCTGATCATCTACAGTCAGGAGATCACTGGATATTAGATATAACCAGCACTGGGTGATCCTGTCCTGATCATCTACAGTCAGGAGATCACTGGAGATTAGATATAACCAGCACTGGGTGATCCTGTCCTGATCATCTACCATCAGGAGATCACTGGATATTAGACATAACCAGCACTGGGTGATCCTGTCCTGATCATCTACCGTCAGGAGACCACTGGGTATTAGATATAACCAGCACTGGGTGATCCTGTCCTGATCATCTACAGTTAGGAGATCACTGGGTATTAGATATAACCAGCACTGGGTGATCCTGTCCTGATCATCTACAGTCAGGAGATCACTGGATATTAGATATAACCAGCACTGTGTGATCCTGTCCTGATCATCTACAGTCAGGAGATCACTGGATATTAGATATAACCAGCACTGGGTGATCCTGTCCTGATCATCTACCATCAGGAGATCACTGGGTATTAGATATAACCAGGACTGGGTGATCCTGTCCTGATCATCTACAGTCAGGAGATCACTGTGTATTAGATATAACCAGCAATGGGTGATCCTGACATGATCATCTACAGTCAGGAGATCATTGTGTATTAGATATAACCACAGTATGTGGCAGTAATTGCCGGACAACACATTGCACTCATTGGATTACTGTTTGTTCAGGGTAAATGTGTGTTTGAGGCAGCCCAGCACGTGTGGTGCATTAGTAAAGGATAGTAAATTAGGATGACTCTCTTAAGAAAACACACATAATGGCCCCTTTCTTGGTGTCTCCCTCTGATCTATTACTGTATTGTACTAAAGGCTTTCACCTCCGAAATCAGTTACAGATGTGTCGGGAGTGGTGTAAATAGCTCTGGAACATGTTCCTCCTGATTGTCTTACTTCATATAAAATTCAAACAAAAGTAACAACAGCTTCATTGAGTGAAATATCTTTACAATGTAGAAGAAAACACAAGAATGACAAAGTTTCCTTCCATTTTCTAAGACTGTACAACTTTCCAGTGCACCTCAGTGGTAAGATAGATAGTCAGATAAGATATATTAGCAGCCGGAGAGGTTAATGTGGTGCTGAAATGTGATCACTGACCCTTCCATATCACAGACCTACAACCAGCAATCGAAATATTCCTTCAAAATATTGCTCCGTCCATACATAGAGGACTGCTAAACTAACAAGGACAGTGTTGGGCTGGGGAGCCTGAGGCGCACCAGTGGAGTTGATTCTTGGCGCCCACCAGTGGAGTTGATTCTGGTGGACCACCAGTGGAGTTGATTCTTGGGGCCCACCAGTGGAGTTAATTCTTGGGGCCCACCAGTGGAATTGATTCTTAGGGCTCACCAGTGGAGTTGATTCTTGGGGCCCACCTGTGGAGTTGATTCTTGGGGCCCACCAGTGGAGTTGGGATCCTGGGGCCCACCTGTGGAGTTGGGATCCTGGGGCCCACCTGTGGAGTTGATTATTGGGGCCCACCAGTGGAGTTGATTATTGGGGCTCACCAGTGGAGTTGACTCCTGGGGCCCACCCGTGGAGTTGGTTCCTGGTGCCCACCAGTGGAGTTGATTCTTGGGCCCACCAGTGGAGTTGATTCTGGGGGCCCACCAGTGGAGTTGATTCTGGGGGTCCATCAGTGGAGTCGATTCTTGGGGCCGCACCCGGGGAGTTGATACTTGGGGCCACCAGCAGAGTTGATTCTTGGAGCCACATATAGAGTTGATTCTTGGGGCCAACCAGTGGAGTTGATTCTTGGGGCCCACCAGTGGAGTTGATTCTTGGGGCCACCAGCAGAGTTGTTTATTGGGGCCACAAGCAGAGTTGATTGTTGGGGCCCACCAGTGGAGGTGATTGTGGGGGTCCATCAGTGGAGTTGAGTAAGGTGATCCACCAGTGGAGATGAATCTGGGGGTCCACCAGTGGAGTTGATTCTGGGTGTCCACCAGTGGTGTTGTTTCTGGGGGTCCACCAGTGGAGTTGATTCTGGGAGTCCACCAGTGGAGTTGTTTCTGGGGGTCCACCACTGAAGTTGATTCTGAGAGTCCACCAGTGGAGTTGATTCTGGTGGTCCACCAGTGGAGTTGATTCTGGGGGTCCACCAGTGGAGTTGATTCTGGGAGTCCACCACTGAAGTTGATTCTGGGGGTCCACCAGTGGAGATGAATCTGGGGGACCACCCGTCGAGTTGATTCGGGCGATCCACCAGTGGAGATGAATCTGGGGGTCCACCAGTGGAGTTGATTCTGGGGGTCCACCAGTGGTGTTGATTCTGGGGGTCCACCAGTGGAGTTGATTCTGGGAGTCCACCAGTGGAGTTGATTCTGGGGGTCCACCAGTGGAGTTGATTCTGGGGGCCCACCCTACAGCTACAGTATATGACTGCCCATACTGCACTAACTCTTGCTTCCTACCTCTCTTTTTCTGCCTTTCTCCTTGAGAAACAGCTCCAGGTCTGCTATGCCCAGGGACTCACCATTGGAGTTGATTCTTGGGTCCACCCTACTGTACATAACTGCATACAGTGACTCTTGCTTCAGACTCTCTTTTTCTGTCTTTCTCCCTGAGAAGTAGCCACAGGCCTGCCATGCCCCAGAGCCCACTGTGGATCTTCCTTGCTCCCCTAGACATTGTCTGTTTTAATCATACTGACTATGCAACTGAGTAACCCCAAAGCACCTGAAGGTCAAAGAGCTGGTTAGAATGTATAACACAGATCAATATACAAAACGGTTCATTAGGGCCATCCAGGACTGAGGCCTCATGCAAATGACTTTTAGTATTTTGGCCTATACTACGGTGTACAATATAGAACCCGAGTGTGGGGCACATAGTTCCATGTGGGGCACCATTTGGTTTCTAATTGCAGTTGTGTATATGAGACCAAATGTGTAACTAGAAAACATAGAGCCCCTTAGGAAAATGAGATGGGCTCCACCACCTAATGACAGGAGAATGGATCGGCGGTACAAGAAGGAATAATTAAAGGTATATATAGTAGCGCCATATATCAGAGAACCCACATAGTAGCTCTAGATAGTAGAAAATCACCATTACCTACAAAAAAGATACAAAGGGCCTTATTTATCAAAACTGTCTAACAGTATGACTGTCTGTGTTGCCCATAGCAACCAATCAGATTATTTTTTTTGGAGCAGTATAAGAAATGAAAGCTGCGCTCTTATTGGTTGCTATGGGCAGTCTTAGAGTTAGGTTGCTTTGATAAATGAGACCCAATGTCCTTACATCTGAGTGAGCCTCCTACACCTCTGGGGCCTCTAGCAACAGCTATGACCACTACTATAGTTACATCCCTGTATAAGACTTATTACTAGTAACCATATTATTCCAGTTCATGGGGGGAAGCAACATTTGGACCCTTCATTTGTTTAGTTTTTGAGCATTGACCAGCAGATTCTTTACAACTGATCAATACACCCACATTTTTCCAGTAAACAAAGCACAGAACATATGTTTCCCCCCACATTACCAATAGGAACAAAAAGAAAACTGCTGCTGTAGCTATAGAAACAGCACCTCATTTGGGCTTTGAAACTGGATGAATGTGTAACGGGAACTAAAGTGCAAACCACCTCTTAAAAAGGGGCATTTTTATTCTTTAAACGAACAACGCGTTTCGTGCCATGTGCGGTTCCTCAGGTTCCTGAAGAAATGTACATGACATGGCACGAAACACATTGTTCATTTAAAGAATAAAAAGTCCCCTTTTTTAAGAGGTGGTTTGCACTTTAGTTCCCCTTACACATTCATCCAGTTTCATAGCCCAAACGAGGTGCTGTTGCTGTAGCTCCGGCAGCAGTTTTCTTTTTGTTCATTACGTTTTCCAGCTCTGAGCCTGGGCTGCAACCGCCGAGAGAAACAGATCAGGATTTGGATATACGTGATAAGGGAGCTGTGCCGTCCTATGCACAACCAAGAAAGGTGAGTTGGTAATAATATACTTGCTGCATTAAGCTCATTTTTACGACAAAAATACACTAGAAAGCGCTTTCTTTTTCTATTTTCTCACATATGGCAGTGTCAATACATTTGGACTGTTCAACTGTACACAATGCATAACTGATTTGAGTAGGGACTATAAGGACAGCACCTTAGTGGTTAGCATTATTGTCCTGCAGTGCTGCGGTCCTGGGTTTAACTTCCACCAAGGGCAACATCTGCAAGCAGTTTGTATGTTCTCCCTGTGTTTTCCCCCACACTCCAAAAAATGCTGATGGGTTAATCTGGAATTTAGATTGTGAGCTCCAATGTAATGACAATCTCTGTACAGCGCTCTGGAACATAACAGTGCTATATAAATAAATGATAAAGGCAGTTTTGCGCAAAAAAAAAAAAATCCTAGAAAAACATGCTTTTTTTGGCAAACACTAAAGTAACTTTGCTAGAAGTTAATAGGCAGAAATAAAATGCACATCAGACATTGTAGCATTTGTTTTGCACTTTTGATGTGTTTTTTGGGGATTATTAGCAGTTTTTTTTCCAAAACGCAGCATGCTGTAGGTGTAGCGTTGTTTCAGGCAGTTTGTAAAAAAAACTCCACATATATGCACACATGAAATTATTGGTGCAAAAAAAAAAAATAATGGAGATCTATGGAGAAAAAAATTCCATAGATCTCTCTTATTTTGTTTTCTGGCCCCAAAAACACATGTATATTGTGTTATATTGCAGCATTATTTGTAGTGGGTTTTTTTAATAGTTTTTGACGGATCATATTATTTGCGATTGGAAAAAGTGCATCAGATAAAAAAAAATGCATCAAAAAGCACATACCACTGTTTTTGCAAAAAAATCTATAAAAACTGCATAAAGAAATGAATAAAGCCTGAAAAAACTTTTTAAGCGTATTTTTCAATTGTAAAAATATATTGCAAAATCAAAGTGTGAAGGGGTCTGAAGCGTTTCTACAATGTAGAGAGCATCTGACACAGGATACTATTATTATTATTCTATCTTTCTCAGCCTTCCACGCCTGCCATGATGGTTTGCTCATCTACCCTGTTTCCCCGAAAATAAGACATCCCCCGAAAATAAGACAGTGTCTTTTGCTTCTAAAGACGAGCTAAGACTTATTTTTAGGGGATGTCTTATTTTCTTATGAACAAGAATTCACATTTATTGTTGAACAAAACATCAACATATATTAATATACTGTAGTGATTTCATCACAAACATCAGCATAAGCAGCCAAACTATGAATTGCATACAAAAATGCACTAGGGGCGACATGTATGAATTCGAATGCGTATTTTTTTTGTACTTGGCGCCGACACCACAGTTCTAAATAGATATAGAAGAGTGTAGAATACGACAGTATGAAGATTTTTGGCGCATTACATAGAGCTTAATGCGCCAAACTTTGTATGGGCATAGAGTGTAATGCGCCAAACTTGGCGCATTAAGCTCTTTGTAATGCACCAAAAATCTGTCGTATTCTACACTCTCAGAATCTCATTGAAACATTAAGAGAGCGACATGTATGAATTCAATTGCGTACTTTTTTTTTTACTTGACGCCTACACCAAAGTTCTAAATAGATATATAAGAGTGTATAATACGACAGATTTTTGGTGCATTATATAGATCTTAGTGTGCCAAGTTTGGCGCATTAAGCTCTATGTAATGCGCCAAAAATCTGTCGTATTCTACACTCTTCTATATCTATTTAGAACTGGAGTGTCGGCGCCAAGTACAAAAAAAAGTACGCATTCGAATTCATACATGTCGCCCTAGGTCTTATTTTCAGGGGATGTCTTATTTTCGGGGAAACAGGGTATTAATAGATATTAATTAATAGATGCAAATAGAAAGTTTGAGCACCTCATGAGCTTGTAATCTAGAAGACTCATGGAACCTTATGTTTGGCTGGGAATATAAACTCACTATTGTCATAGTCTATGGGATTGAAGGGAAATGAACTTTAGTCATTATATATGATTTTAGAATACACTTTGTAGATCAATTCCTCTAGATCTCTGCTTGCTTCATACAGGTAGTCTTACAATATTTCAGTATGAATAAATGTCACATGGGATAGTGGCTGGTGACAACAGAAGAAATATACAGTAGTCCCGAAATACTAGGGGGTTGTACATTTATTATTTCTCTAGTTTCACTCTGATTCAAAGCTGTAACATAGGGCAGATGATAAGCAAGGGTTGTAAATGCTGGCATCCAATACCAACCGCACTGGGACGGCCTTGGCAGGAGAACATAAATCCCAACCAGAGACATGGCAGCTTCCTAGCACAGACTCACTAGCCGTCTAGGGAATCTATAAGCCCAGTTTACAGCAAGGGAGGGGGCTTAGTCTACATAGTAATAGCCCTGAGCGATAACACGCATGAGACTGGAAGCCTATAGTCAAGCAAAATTCACATCCGATTCTTAGGCTGTAATTACCGGCAAAGAACATGGAGTAACAAGGGAGTCTATTATCTATACTCCAAGCACACACACATCCCATGTGAAGAGGCATGATGAAGTCTGGGCCATATTAATGTTTGTTAATGAGCAGAGCTTGATACGTGTAGTGCATAAACACGTATCTCATGTTGGTCTGAGAGCCTCTTCTGTGTATTTCGGCTTGAGTTTAATGACTACGTTAGGTTGGGTTCACATCTCGCTATTCCCTACGTCAGAGGCATCCATTGGGACACCATGAAGAAAGATACCCTGGTGGATACCGTAACACAGCCGCAGTCGGCCCATAGACATCAAAAGAACAAGCAAGGTCCTATTTGGATGGAGTCTGCTGTATTTCCTGGTGAGAGAGGCTTTTTGTCTGGGACGTCATGGTACCCATGAAGGGACTTTTTTCATGATGTTGAAACAGATACCTCTGATGTAGGGAATAACAAAGGGTGCTTCAGAGCATACCCTGTTTCCCCGAAAATAAGACATCCCCCGAAAAAATAAGACCTAGTGCATTTTTTTTATACAATTCAGAGTTTGGCTGCTTCTGCTGATGTTTGTGATGGAATCACTACAGGATATTAATACATGATGATTTTTGTTCATCAATAAATGTGAATTCTTGTTCATGGAAAAATAAGACATCCCCTAAAAACAAGTCTTAGCTTGTCTTCAGGTGCAAAAATTAATATAAGACACTGTCTTATTTTCGGGGAAACAGGGGTAATAGAAATAGCACCAGTCTTGTTCATGGACAGGGTTTAATTTTGGATCCCAGTCCCAACTGTATGCATGCAATACCAGCCACGACCTAGGGACAAGTGAGGCGCTGTTTCTTGATAAAAAAATGCTGCTTTTTTGCTTATCTGTAAGGTTCAGGGCCACTGACATGGATAACCTTGGGCACCCAATGATTTCAGGGGGTGCCCTTTCGCTGCTGTGGTGCTATAAGGAATACAGGTAGTTATGTTGGGTTTTTTTGGCTAAGTGCAGGGACTCCTAAAGCTTGATCCTATCTATACTCATGATTGTTTTAAATGTGGTTCAAAGGTGGCGCTGACTAGTCCCCCAGATGCCCGCTGTACCCCAGATTTGTATTTAGTGACTGTTGTGTGTGGTATGCTCTGTCTCTGTGTGGATAATGTGCTTACTCCATGCGGGTGTCTGGACATCCGCTGGAGCAATGGGTTTTGCAGATGAGAGTAGCAGATGGTCCAAGGAATGTACAACAAGCTGTGGGCAGTGAAAGGTCTCACAAGACAACAGAAAAGCACAGAATATTTATCAAGGCAGAGAAGACACTTTGTTACTTGGAGAACACACCCTACAACAACCACAATGCAGCACAGCATCCTACAGCCAGAACTGTTACACCATGGACAATACATGGACTGAGCAGCTCTGGATGGCAGATTGCAAGGACAAGAAGCCAAAAACAGCATTATAACACCACAGGTACACGTCACCACAGGACTGCATGTTACACGGAGGGATAGAGTTCCTCCACTTAGGTAGTAACCACAGGTAACCAGGTATATGATTAGACAGGCCACGTGAGCCCAGGTGTCCTACCTGTCAATGATGACCGGGTCAGACGGGGTCTCATTCCGGTTACCGCAGCTTTTCTTCTCACAACAGCGGCTAAAACAGAAAAGAATATGGGTGAGAATAAGAGTGTGGGCAGCAGCCAAGATCATGAGTGTGCCATATATGCTGCCCTGCAGAAAATGGGCACAGGCCAAAGAGCCAGCCAAAGTCACATATCAAAGATCATACCCTAAATGGCAAGTCATTGGGTATAAAATATATGATAGATAGATAGATAGATAGATAGATAGATAGATAGATAGATAGATAGATAGATAGATAGATAGATAGATAGATAGAGGGGAGGAGAGATAGAGGGAGAGATAGATAAATGGAGAGATAGATAGAGAAATAGATAGGTGGAGAGATAGATGGAAGGATAGATAGATAGATAGATAGATAGATAGATAGATAGATAGATAGATAGATAGATAGATAGAGGGGAGGATAGAGGGAGAGATAGATAAATGGAGAGATAGATAGAGAAATAGATAGGTGGAGAGATAGATGGATGGAAGGATAGATAGATAGATAGATAGATAGATAGATAGAGAGATAGATAGATAGATAGATAGATAGATAGATAGATAGATAGATGGAGAGAGAGATAGGAGATGGAGAGAGAGATAGGAGATGGAGAGAGAGAGATAGATAGATAGATAGATAGATAGATGAAGAGATCATCTTATATGTTTATAGATATGAGAAGGATGGACTGAGGGATGGATAGATTTATGGATAGACAGACATACAGATAGAAAGATCCCCTACATCCAGTAGAAATACATATGCTAGGACTTTCCTGAACTCAAGTTATAGTAAAATGTAATTTAATAAAATGTGAAATTATAGCAAACCAAAAAAACCATTATAAAGTGGCATAAAATTGGAAGCATGTGTCTACCATCATGAAAGCAACCATACCTCCAGGCATACATTTCTGATAGAGCCTACACCTGTCCTAACCTGTGAAGAATGACTTAGCAGTGCCGGGCGGCAGACACACTCCTCTCTGCTGCCACACATTGCTCTGCACATACACTGCCATCAGCCTTTGTGCTGCATTCTGCTCCTGCTGATTGCATAACAAAAGTGTGTAAATTCCCACCATCTGTCTGGGTAGGACAGGGTGACCAGCAGCCGCCCAGGCCCTGCGCGGAGCCCCAGCTGTGAGGACTGCAGGTTGTCAATGTCTCTCTTATTAGGCAGCTGTAGGGTGACATAGCCCCCATCAGTCTGCTACATATCACAATGCCTTTAATACATTGTTACTGCACCATTGTAGCTTCAGGCCAACGATACAGGGGCAGCCATGCTCCATGCCCTCCACACATCTCTGTCTGCTGGGTGACCTTAACTGCACCCATGCTTCCTAATTATAAGTAATGCAACTATAGGTTTTAGAATATGTCCCTATATATACACCAAGGAATTTTGAAGAAGTAGTTTCTGTCTTGCATCCAATCAGATTTCTATATTTTTATTGTGCTACAGAAACCATACACGGAGGGGCATAGCTTTAAATCTCAGGGCCCCAATGCAAAATCTATAATAGGCCCCCACCTACCATGTGCCATCTATACTACTGGTGTCTTCTAACGGAGGTCTAAGGCACCACAGCCTGGGTGCAGTTACTACCTCTGTAGACACTTTAGCTATGACCCCGACTGAATGCCAATATTTGACAGCATGGAAAGGGTTAAGGACTCCGCTCTCTACTGCCAGTCTCCAGCGTCAGAACCTTATTGTAAACTTTTGGATTTTCAGAGTTCCTGATGAAAATGGTGACAATTTTCTCATCTGAGATGAGACACAAGTCACTAATTGGGTGCAGTAACTAATTAGCCTTTTGTTCCTGGACTGAATCAGTAAGGAGTGAGGACTGAACAAAATGGCGGCACGGTATATAAATAGAGAGCTTATTAACTTAGCTGTGTGTGTCCTAAGAGGGAGCAGGTAAATGATGTCTGTCTACCAGCAGACGGTGAGGTGACCCCTCTGGCCCTGGAGATGGAGGAAAAAGCTTCAGAGCAAAGATGGGGATTTAAATCAGAATATTGAATTAATGCATTATATCCTATAGAAATCAATGGATTATCTCCAAAAGGGCTCTCCAGGGTGTGGACTCCTGTTTGGGTGCAACAGAATTTGCCTCTATTCAATAATTCTACAACCCTTCCTGGACTGGAAGATAACTCACATACTCTATGATGGAGATGAAAGAGTTACAGAATCCCGATCTGCCTGATGGTGGTAATCTAGTTCACTCAGAAGTCTAAATTATAGGAAAATTAGAATTCAAAGTTAAAGTGTTACAGTGTGATAAACAGGTAGTATCCTGGGAAAACCAGAACATATGGCCATCGAAGCAGGAGATGCTTTCATCTGTTCTGTTGTTCCTCCACTTCTGCAATGTAGAATCCTAAATGAATTTACCTAGACCTTGCTCATTGCCTACAGGCGGCAACAAATCCAGGCAGGACACCCAGACAAGAGCCTGAGAAGGTTATATGTTATATATGCCTATATGACGTGCCACCTAAACCCTATTAAGAGGACTTTTTATGCTGCATTAATATTGGATGAAGATGTAATTTACTGATTGATTAGAATCTAGTGACATCTTTGTGTCACCATCATTCCTAATCCATCACCGGTGTTACCACTTCTAAGGTGGCAGATTGGGCCAACCCACAACCTGGCTGCTGTCTGTTCTTAGTAGGCAGGAAGCTTATCTAACCAATATTCAGACTAGGGGCCACATGTATGAAACGGTTTAGGTCTAAAACTCACTCTTTGGCCCGTAGTAACCTATGGGCAAAAAAGTGAGTTTTAGACCTAAACAGGTTCATACATGTGGCCCTTGAGGTTCAATGGTCTTTGACCATTTAGAGCTTCCTAACGTGATGGTCCTCTTTCTGACACTGTACTGTATGTGGAAAAGGTCAGAGCCGTCCTTTCAGCATTATGGGCCCCTGGGCATAGTACCGCAGTGGGCCCTGCCCAAATACATGACATCACACAAGGTCATGCCTCTAGCCAACCACAAACACACCCATATTATCACACCATTTATGCCTGGACATCGGTAGCTTACAAGACTATTAGGCAAGGCAGGGAGCCTTTGGCTCCATTCTCCACCAAGGTTTTTCACTCTTTGAACGTCCTAAAATCACACAAACAGTTAAATCAGCAAAGCCAAGCACGGGATTCTGGGTCTGTTTCGTGTAGTACTGGGACTTACATAGACCACCTGGGGGTCCTATACTTGTGGGCAACTGCCTAGTGTGCCCAATGGAAAAGATGGCCCTGGAAAAGGGGGTGGCTGGGTTAAAGTGGCAGATGGACAGACTTGCTTAATAATTCTGTCTAGACACAACATTATCATGGAGGAACCCATGTAATTATTGTTCGTGTCCTAAGGAACTACAACTACTTTGTCCCTACTGTAAATGTGACACCTCTTGATGTTGCTGGAGAACCCAGACCAAGAAGTACAAGGCTCCCATCGCTACTGTAAATGTGACACCTCTGGATAGACTGTACAATGACCCCATGGCTATTGTAAATGTGACACCTCTTGATGTTGCTGGAGATCCTCAACCAGGTTCCATGGAAGCACATGGTTCCTAGAACTATGTTCTAGATCATTGCAGGAGACCTTTGGGGAGATCCTTGGAGATTTCACCTCCCAATTCTCCAATCCATCCCTTCATGAAAAAATTGGATTCAATGGTTGGAGGTGAAAGCTTTATCTTTTGACAAGGAAACCTACAACATGAGAATCTTACCTGCACATGACCTCATGAGTGAGTAGAACGCGGCACATCTCTGGATTCTTATTCTGTCCTTCATATGCTATAGGCTGCAGGAAATTGAGAAAAGGTATAGGATTACACACTAACTACTACCCTGTCAAAGGTCATGATTATAAGCAACGCTAGACAAAGCCATAGTCTTTTCTCCAATCTCTGCCCATTCATGATCTTACCCTCCCATCTGTTCACATCTGTGCTATCAGTGTCCATATGACCAAATGCAAGGAGATAGTCTGCTCATGTAAAGCATGAGATATCAAGCATGGCCCATTTATTTATTATTCAGCTTGGTTTAGGCCTAGGCATTAGGGTCCCACCAGTGGGTCACCTCTACAGAGGCCCTTATAGAATAATCAAATGATAATCCAGATTATGGCCATTTAATAATTAGGCCCCATGGAACTTACCTGTTTTGTCACTGAATCAATTAGCCTCACAAAAAGATCTTGTTCAGTCCGGACTCCTTAAAAGACAAAATACGCAATGAGGAGCAGAAACATTATACCTGTAAAGTGATTATTACGGATTCAATTTATATTGAAAAAAAGTAAAAATGTGCAATTGTCTGGAAAACTAAAATACTGGTGCCTAATAATTTAGAATAACTTTACCTCATCATCTAGTAGAGCTAAGCTTGTTGCTTAAAGAGGTATTCTCATCTTGTTGACTAGCTTTAAACATGTAGGCAAAGGTAAATAAAGACTATTATCAAATACATTGCTGTACTGATTTTGCTTCTTTCAGAGTTAAAGTAATTCTTGTCTCCTTCTTGTGTATACAGGCTTCCCTAGGTTGCCGCCCTGGCCAGGATGATGGCGTCCCCACTACTGTATCTTATTAGCAGCACAGGAGTTTGTTTATGTTTCTTACTGACAAACTCTAATCTTCTAGAGCTCTGTAGCCTTGTGTCCTGCTGTTAAACCCCTCTATCACTAGTGTCCCTCTAACAGGCTCAGCTAGGAATAGCAGAGCTGATATGTCGGTCACTCCTGTAGAACCACCTACAGCTTAAGCAGGAAGTGGGAGCCTGAAAGCTGGCTGTGAAGAGCAAGCTCTGTGAAACAGCATGGTGAGGATTATGTTAGCGCACTGTGACAGTTTGGTAAGCTAAAGAAATACTGCTGGTCTGTCTACCTATGAAGTAACACAAGTGCATTCACAGGAGCAAGTTTTGGACTGTGGTATCCACCAGTACAATTGATCCATGTGGGCCACCATTAGGAGTTGATTCTGTGTCCCACCAGTGGAGTTGATTCCTGCGGTCCACCAGTGGAGTTGATTCTGTGGCCCACCAGTGGAGTTGATACCTGTGGCCCACCAGTGGAGTTGATTCCTGGGGCCCACCAGTGGAGTTGATTCCTGGGGCCCACCAGTGGAGTTGATTCCAGGGGACCACCAGTGGAGTTGATTCTGGTGGACCACCAGTGGAGTTGATTCTGGTGGACCACCAGTGGAGTTGATTCTGGGGGACCACCAGTGGAGTTGATTCTTGGAGCCCACCAATGTAGTTGTTTCTTGGGGCCCACCAGTGTAGTTGATTCTGGGGGCCCACCAGTGGAGTTGATTCTTGGGGCCCACCCGTGGAGTGGATTCTGTGGGCCCACCAGTGGAGTTGATTCTGTGGGCCCACCAGTGGAGTTGATTCTTGGAGCCCACCAGTGTAGTTGATTCCTGGGGCCCACCAGTGGAGTTGATTCTTGGGGTCCACCAGTGGAGTTGATTCTTGGGATCCACCCTACAGCTACTGTACATGATTGTACATGCTGCACATGACCTTTGTTGTCTGCCTTTCTCCTCTAAAAGCTGCCCTAAGCATCCCATGCCTAATGGCTTACCATGCATAGGGTTCCACTATGCCCACCGGCCTACCAGAGGTTTCCCTTGCTCCCCTGTGGGCCAGTCCACGCCTGGCAGGAGCTGTGCCACATGATGTAAGCAACACTGCTACACTATCAACAAGCTCAGCACTGCTACATTTGAAAAAGTGTAATACACTCTGCTAGAATAAGGTGTTACAGCTTTTACACAAAAGGTGAGTAAAAAACTAATCTGTTTTGGAAGAAATAGTTAAATGTCCTCCATTGCTGCACTGCATAGCCGAGGTGTAGTAGCATAGCACTGGGAATTTGCAGATGGGTGTTATTGACATGTGTCACTGTATAGGAAATGTGATCATATGAGCTCTGTTCTATGAGATACTTGGGAATAGCACATAGGGAGGAGGCTGCGCTCTTCATCTGCATTGTCTAAGTGCCGTCATAACATCAGTCCTCCTGGACTCCATAAGGATTTTTCCTCAATATCACTTTGCTAAAAATAATGCTGCTATGCTCAGAGAATACATGTCTGATACATCGCATACCCATTGAAACGATAATTTAATACATATGCCCTGGGTACTTATTTCATGGACTCACCATTACTATAGAGAAGTTGCAGCCGGTAATGGGTGCCATTGTTGGTCTTTTCATTGCTCAGTTCCTTTAAAATAAAAGTGATATATGCAAATTATAGTATACAGTATCTATATTACTATACATTGCCCAATATCCATCACAAAGGAATCCATTCCATTAGTCATGTATAATCTGTGCAGAATCAGTAACCAATAATCAATACTTCATGGTAAATAGATGCCCTGTACCTCACCATTCTCAATGGGTAGAGGATATTATATCAGGGATCAATATGCTATATATCACATATCACACTTGACAGATGCCCAATTACTGGATATATACAATAAATGCCATCTGTCATGTAGGACCGTCCAGCAATATACTCAGTGTAAACTATAGGGAATCCAGGTAGGACACAGTGGAGCTTCATAGATTTCCAGCAGCTGGATATATAGGGTTATTGTAAGTGCATATAATGGAAAGTCAAAGCTTCAATGAAAACCACATGGACAACAGTGAGAACATTCTTACTGTTAATACAATGGCAGCATTCACTATATACACATACATCACTGTGCTAACTGTAATGTGACGTCTCACCAGCACATATACAGCATATAAACTGTACCACACAGGCAGCTTATACTGCATAGAGACTTCAATCAAGACGAATGTTCACTTGATATCACACGCAGCTTTCTATAGATGCTTATCAAGTCTTCCTACTGCGTACAGAACTCAATTGAGTTATATAAAGTCAGTTCTCCCCACCACACTAACAATAGTATATTGCATGCTCTTGTAGATACCCCCTTATCTGTAGAGTAACTTATAGACTTAGGAAGTTTAGCCTGCACTCTATAGTCTTTACAGTACATAGTATTTTACAGTGCTTCCCTCATAGCACAAATACAGTTAACCTGCCATAAATATAGCAGCCTATATTCTTGTATAGTCAACCCTACACTTTTAGGTCACATCAAACTCTACAGGCTCCTAGTCCATCCTACTATTTCCACCTCTATGGACGCTATTCTACCCTCTATACTACACCTTTTCTATAGACACTTTGCCCAACCTAGATTACACACCACATATGTCTCTGTATAAACTCTTAGGCTATGTCTACACTGTAATGTTAAAATATCTTTGTAAAACCGACGGAACTTTAACATCGCCATACTGCGGCTTATGGCGCAGTTGTTTTTCGGATTGTGGTTGACCCGGTACGTAGAAGTGTACTGAAGTCCGCCGAAAAATAGAACATATTCTATATTCCTGCGGAGATTTAAAAAATTCGGATAGAAAATCCATGTGTGTAACACACTCGGATTTTCTCTTGCCCCCCGGGGCATTTTTACATTTGGGATTTTTGCGGTTTCAAAATATGGATATGCTTAAAAATCCAACTGAATCTGTGTGTGTGTACCCTTAACCCCTATATTTTATACTGCATACAGTGGGTTGCAAAATCTTCATACCCCTTGAACTTATTTTTAAACATTGCAGCCACAAACTGAAATATATCTTGTTGATATTTTATTTGATAAGCAACCAAAGTACGGATTTGTGGGGTGAAAAGGGAAATGAACACCCTTTTCCATATTTGGAAAATATATTTTATATTATTTTATATAATATTATATATAATTATAAATATAAAATAATATATATATATATAACATCCCCTTTTTCCCCCGAAAGTAAGACATTTTTTTAAATATTAATTTTTGCTCCAAAGGACGAGCTAAGACTTTGGGGAGTTTTTTTTTATGAACGGGAAATTTCAGATTTAAGTTGAAAAAAAAATCCCATGTTTTAAAATTAGTGTAGGATTTCATCACAAACATCACAAAGCCCAAAATTGGGAATTGATAAAAAAAAATCCTAGGTCTTATTTTGGGGGGGGTGTTTTTTTTTTAGGGAAACAGGGCATTATATTTTTTTTTTCTGCTTATACTGTAGAATGCCCTGAATCTATGAACCTGTTCTATGCAGGTCGAAATTTTTAGCGCTTTCAAAGTAAAAAGGACACTTAGGCCAGATAAACCACTTTTAAAGTGCTCACCTTTTCCAGCAGTAAGGCCTGGTTTTGCCAATAAAGAAAAATGTATAGATGTGGGTTTGTAGTGTGACACGCCTCCATACCCCCCCAATCTCAGGCGCATTAAAAAAGTCCGGGGAAAACCCGAAATGCGCCTAATTTTGGAGTGTGTTGCCAACATCGAGCCACAGGGGGGCCCCCACTTTTTGGGTGAAAAGAGGAAAAAAACTGGCCACCCCTTAAAAAAGTCCCCCTTGGGCTACTATATCATATACATACATCTCTGTAAACCTTGGGGCCTTACGTATAAAAACTGTTGGGCAGAAAGATTGCCCCTTGTTCCCATAGAAACCCAATAATTGTTTTCATTTCCTATACTGCTCCGGAAAAATAAAACCTGATCTCTGATTGGTTGCTATGGACAACAACGATAGTCTTACTGCTAGACAGTATTCATACATAAGGCCCTAAGAGTCTATACAGAGATTTACGTTGTATAAATAGGTTATGGTCTAAAAAATCTACAGGATGTCAGAAGGGTATAGATAAAAAAAAAACCAATAGTCTGTTTTTTTGTATAGACTCTTAGCCCATATACTATCTATCCACATCATTCTCCCTTGATCATCCTACCTGTATCCATAGGTATGTCCTACAGTCTTTTAAAACCATCCCCCCTATTACCCACTAAACCCGCGCCTACAGACTGTAAGCCATATTCTATACCCCATACGGTTTCTGAGATTTGGGCCATCATCTCTATACCACATACAGGTTTCTGTAGACTCTTGGGCCATCATCTCTATACCAAAAAGCTTGTATAACTATTAAACCATCCCCCCCTGTAGCTGTGTTTTCTACCCTCTATAAACTCCTGGACCATCCTACTTTCTATACCACATACAGTTCTCTATAGACTCTTAAACCCTCACCTCATACCGATTTAAAAAAGTAAGTTCCCCCTGTTTAAGACTATCCTCTCTACATAACAAGTTCCAAGTCCCCTTTACTAAACCTATTCTTTTGCCGCGCTGTGTATACCCCTTTTAACCCTCTTCCCTTAATAAAAAGTGCTTGCAGAATCTTTGGACCATTTAAAACACAACCCGCTCTTACAAACTCTTAGACTATCCTACACTTTATATCACATTTGGCTCTATATACACTCTAAGACCGTCCAATTTAACACATAAAGCTCTATATAGACTCTGAGACCTACATTATATATCTCTATACATTCTGCTCCCTATACCACAGACACCTCTAAGATATTAGCCCCTCTTACTTCGTCCACATTGGAAATCTAGACTTTAGACCAAAAACTCACTACATTAACTCTTACACCCCTCATCTCCATGATATAAACCCCGATACCTCTCTACAAACTCTTAGACTATTTTACTCCCTATACCATATAAAGCTCTGTAGAGAGGCCGTCACACAATACTACATACAGTATAACACTATTAACAATTATATGAACATGGGGCCTTATGTATGAAAACTGTCCAGTGGTAAGACTGCCTCTGTTGCCCATAGCAACCAACAGACTCCATACAACCCAATCGAGCCCAAAAGCAACGAGTGAGAGCCCATACAATCATCGAGCTATAATTATAAATCTGAGCCCATAGCAACGAATCAGAGCTCACAGTAACCAATCACAGCTCTGTTTTTATTTTTCCAGCTGTGATTGGTTGCTATGGGCAACAAAGAAAGTTTTACTCCCAGACAGTTTTCATACAAAAGACCCGTAATCTATACCACATATAGATCTTAAAACCCCCTAGAAAGATTAGGGGCCATGAAAATAAAAAGGGGTTAGGTCTAAAATCATTTTGGGTTGCCCATACAACCAATCAAGACGCCTTCAATTTTCCAGAGCTCTATATGAAAGGAAGGGGCGCTCTGATTGGCTGTTTGGGGCAACAAAGGAGTTTTGACCTATTTTATTTTTTCTACATGTCCCCCCTAGTATCAAATTTCATCTAAACCCCTTTTTTCTGAATCTACATAATTTTTTTCATTAGTAGGGAAATTTTTTCCCAACAAAAAGAATACAGCCCCTTCATTTTAGGATAAGCCCCTTCTGTTTAGTTTGGCCCCCACTGCATCATGACGTATTAAAGTATTTAACATATATAATGTGGAAGTCAAGTGTCAGGCTTTATAATTTGGTGAAGGGTGCAGTAGTCCATCCTGTAGGTGCAGCCTATGTAGTGGTGAGATCAATCTATGGAGTTCCTATTTGAGAGTCACTAAATTCCCCGTTAATATAATATAAAGCAGCGTATAATGAATATAAACCCACCTTATCATTCTCCACAAAGTCCACAAAGGCAGTGCGCTCAATCTCTATGGGCTGTCCCTGACGGTCATACAGTGCCAGCACAAAGTGGAAAAAGTTCGATTTCCGTAAGTTTGAAGGTGGCTGCTTTTCAAAATGTGCCCGGGACACGGCAACCCCACTGCAAAAAATCAAAGACATGTTATGTCACATTCTGTATTCTACAGCACTGTCGCTCTGTATATGGCGTATATGGTCTCTTGTAGATGGCTATAAATATACATGAATTATTACATCCTGCACAATCTGGTCAAGAAGCAATTAGATATTGTATCTGTACTGTAATATTATATAACTAAACATATAGATCCACCGGTTATAAATGATTTATGTACTATATAGTACATAACTGACTCTCTACACCAAGAGATACATTAATATATTGTAAAATAGATATAGTATATACAATATATAACAATGCATTGATACTAACCATGCAAATGTTACCCTACTGCCAGGGACATCTATATACTGTAGCACTATGATGTTATTTTATATGGGGATCTGTCAAACTGCGAAACCACAGTGAAGAATATCTATGATCAAATCACTGCAGAAATGAAGGGAGCATGCATGTACCCTGTAGTATACTATGCACTGCTACTGTACTGTCAGAAATTCTGCCACACAATACTGTTAGATATATGGTTAATTGTAATATAATATATTTGGCCCAACTGGCCCTTCACTGTAAAAATGATATGTATAAATCTATGTATGCGATATAATACAGCAAATAATGCACAGCTACTACTCTGCCCAAGTCCTAAGACTCACCAGTATATAAATGCATGTTATAGATGTTCTGTAGTACTATATACTACAAGCAATGTTGTTTTATATTAGGTTTGCAGTGTAGAAAGAGGATAGATAGATAGATAGATAGATAGATAGATAGATAGATAGATAGATAGATAGATAGATAGATAGATAGATAGATAGACAAATAGAGAAATAGATATATACTTATGTAATCTAGATAGATAGATAGATAGATAGATAGATAGATAGATAGATAGATAGATAGACAAATAGAGAAATAGATAGATACATATGTAAGATAGATAGATAGATAGATAGATAGATAGATAGATAGATAGATAGATAGATAGATAGATAGATATGAGAGAGATAGATAGATAGATAGATAGATAGATAGATAATATAGATAGACAAATAAAGAAATAGATAGATAGATAGATAGATTGTAAGTAGTAATAAATGACCGCAGCACTCCAAATGTAAGCAAAATAAGTAAAAAAAAGCGTCAATTCATATTATGTGGTACAAAATACCTGGTGCAATGTGTATGTGTTTTTTTCACAGACTTAAAATGGTCCTGTGAGAGGTCTGAAATGTTGTACCATGAAATTTGTATCACATAATATGGATTCAAGTTTTCTACATTTTTTAATTCCATTCAGGGAGCTCTGGTCATGACTATTGTTTAGCTTTTTTTAGCCCATAGATCTAGGACTATATTCGTGGACACCTGTTGTTTGCTCTTTTATCTCTTCTTTTTGGTTCTGCTACTCTATAATTGGATGATAGATAGACAGACAGACATGCACACACTTGCAGTGTTATGGGGTATGTACTGTGTGGGCTGGAGGTAGTTGCACTTCACTGTCCACTGAACTACTGCGGGGGTCTATGCAGGTCATTATGGCCACTCCAGCAAGAAACCCTACGCACTGTACGGGGCAGTCAGGACATGCGGCGATAGTCCACAGAGGTGCAGGAGCCGACCCGATGAGTACCTGGGCCTGGCTACACGTGTACAGTGCGCACACACTGCGAGGAGGTCCGCCGCCCCGCGCCCTGGTGGCTGCATCCTCTGCGAGGCTATGATAGCGGCGCTGCAGCCGGAGAGCGAAACACTCACCGGAATCAGCATACACTGCAGCTGCCGGACTCCCGGACTCCCAGAATATGCAGACGATAACGTGTCCTGCCACGGATGCATCTAATAGCTCTGCAAGTACCCTACACTGTCCTGACAGCTGCCCCCAACTCACCCACACACAGCACACACACTACTCCTCCTGTCTGCAGCTCTAGCTAGAGGTAGTCGTGTATTTTTGTCACTTTGAATAGACAGGTAGGTAGGTAGATAGATAGATAGATAGATAGATAGATAGATAGATAGATAGATAGATAGATAGATAGATAGATAGATAGACAAATAGAGAAAATAGATAGATAGATAGATATGATAGATATAGATAGATAGATAGATAGATAGATAGATAGATAGATGAGAGATGATAGATGTAGATAGATAGATAGATAGAATAGATGGAAATGATGATAGATAATAGATAGATATGTGATAGATAGATAGATAGATAGATAGATAGATAGATAGATAGATAGATAGATCATTAGATAGGAGATATAAATTAGATTGGTAGAAAATTAGATAAGAGATAGATAGATAGATAGATAGATAGATAGATAGATAGATAGATAGATGAGAAAGCAAGAAATAGATGGAAAAATAGATAGAAAATATAGGAGACTGCGATAGATAGATAGATAGATAGATAGATAGATAGATAGATAGATAGATAGATAGATAGATAGATATGAAGATAAACAGATAGATAGATAGATAGATAGATAGATAGATAGATATGAAGATAGATAGATATGAAGATAGATAGATAGATAGATAGATAGATAGATAGATAGATAGATAGATAGATAGATAGATAGATATGAGGTAGGTAGATAAATATGAGATAGATGGATAGAATTAGATGAGTGGATATATGATAGATTTAATATGGAAGATAGATAGATAGATAGATAGATAGATAGATCGATATGATATAGATTGATTGATAGATAGATAGATATGAAGATAAACAGATAGATAGATAGATAGATAGATAGATAGATAGATAGATATGCGATAGATAGATAGATTTGAGGTAGGTAGATAGATATGAGATAGATGGATAGATATGAGATATATAGATAAATAGATAGATAGATATGCGATAGATAGATAGATAGATAGATAGATAGATAGATAGATATGAGATAGATATGAAGATAGATAAATAGATAGTTATGAGATAGATATATGGATATGAGATAGATAGATGGATTGATTGATTGATTGATTGATTTAAAAAGTAGGCTGCGCCAATACCTGCTTAGTTTGTATAAAACTTTACCGATGAGTGCCCGATCTCTCTTAATCTTACATAGGAAACGTGTCCTACCGGCATGCACATATAGAAGTATCCGCATGGCTGTAGGATGTATTAAATAAAGCAATGCCACATACATGGGACACTGCACTGTACAATGTAGAATAAGGAAATCTATAGAAACTCTGGATGCCTCAGCCAGGTCCTACAGGTTATCTGCTAATAGACTGCTCCGGGAAATATGTGAGGAGGCAAAAAACTGCACATGGAGCATGAATCTAATATCCTGGGGTACATTATAGAAGCTACAGATAGATCAATGTAACACAGTGACCTATGATATTCATATGATGTAGTGTTATATACTAATATTATATAACGGTAGAAAGTTTATGCGGGGTCCCGGCAAATAATAGTACTGTAAAATACAAACGCACATCATACTAACATCCTGATCCTTCATATTAATATGAAGAGTGATCCATAATATTATGCCGTATCCATCTATCACATATCTATCTATCTATCTATTCATCTATCTATCTATTTATCGATCCATCCATCTATTATCTATCTATCACATATCTATCTATCTGTATATATATAATACATTGATTCGTAACATCAATGCCTTACCTATAAATAAGGATGTATTATAATACTTTGTTCCATAATATTAATATAATGCACTGGTCTATAATATTATTCTAATATCACGGAATATCATAATACTAATAATACACATAATACATTCATATTGAGATGTATAGTTCTTTATTATTATTATTATTATTAGTACTAATAATAAACACGATAATATAATACACTACAGAAAATGTGAAAATATTCTAATGCACAATAATATAATACATTGATTCATAATATGATATCCTATTACACAACAATTTAATACACTAATATATATGACTACAATGACTACAATATCCTAATACATAATAATATAATACACTAATACTTAATATTATAATACCCTAATATGCAGTAGTATAATACACCAAAACATGATAATATTATAATATCCTAACATACACTATCACCGTGAGGTCCTGAGATATAACTATATGAGGATATTTCCCTAACACCTCCTTATAGTAAATTTATGAAATTCTGAAAAAAATAAAAGTCCTTTACAAGTGAGAAACAGTAATAAAGTGTTATCAGGTCAGTAAATGTCGCAGAGGTGCAGACAGTGACTGGGAGAAGCCTCCGTGTACTCTCCTGATCCATTATTCATACCCCCTGGATGTTCCGGGACTTTTATCACCTTATAATGTTGGCCCGATATTCCGGGTGTGGACTCATTTCTCCAGGTAAATAAATGGAATTTTTAACATTGCAATCACTTACACCCGGAGAACAAGAACTTTACATCCAGGCGCATTTATGTGGATAGGACACCAGCCATTTCTGCATCTTTATAGTCCATATGATGTCATGTTCAGGTTTAAAGTTCTAGAACATAAGAAAATGGCCATGCTGCTACATTTCATATGTGGACCCCGATAATCGGTTGGGTTTTCCTGCAGTCCTATGTAAAATTCCATATAAAAACACAATGACTTCAATATGCGTTTTGTCGGCTCTGCTATGTTTACATAGGATACCTAGTTTTCTCTATAGATGTATAGATTATATCTATCTATTTATCTATCTATCTATATATATATCTGAGATAAATAAATAGATATAGATAGATAGACAGATAGATAGATAGATAGATATCAATATGAGATAAATAAATAGATATAGATAATAGATAGAGGATAAAAGATATGTGATAGATATACTATCTATTATAAATTTCGATAGATTTAAACTATCATAATTAGATAGTAAAATAATAATAGATAATAGATAGATAGATAGATAGATAGATAGATAGATATCAATATGAGATAAATAAATAGATATAGATAATAGATAGAGGATAATGATATGTAGATAGATAGATAGGAAGATAGATAGATAGATAGGATAGATAGATAGATAGATATGAGATAGATAGATAGATAGATAGATAGATAGATAGATAGATATGTAGATAGATAGATAGTATATGGTGGAATTTATTGACATAGCTAAATAACCTGTGTGCTATAAGAAGCGTCTTTTGGGTAAAGTTTCAATGTTCCTATAGCCGGGTCGTGCATGTATCTATACATAGACGGGTAATAAGTGAGTAGCGCCAATCTGGGGGGGTGTATGCGCCTCGGTGTATCGGCGTCTCCCGGTCACCTGACTGGCTGACAAGCGCCAAACTCCAGCAGCAGATAGAAGTTTCCTGGCTGCGCACAGCTCTCTGCGCCGGGCACGGGTACTGGCTGCAGGCAGCGCACCCTCCGCTGTAGTTTGTACTGGCATGGTACTACAACCCTCATCATGTATTGTCAGTGATGACGGTAACTGCTGTGATATAGCGAGTCCTAGAAGGAATGATCAGTGTCCGATTGGGAGTTGTAGTTGCACAGTTAGCAGCTTGGTTATAGCGCTATACTCCTGCAGCAGCGGTGCTGGTTGTGCTGCTGTGGCAGAGCCTTGTCGGGGCTCGAAGCGTAAAATAGTGTTTTGCCGGTACCTGTGTGACAACATGTCTTGCTGGGACTTACAGCATCATAAAAGTGTATAGCTGGGGCTTGTAGTGTTATGTCAGTGTTGCTGGGACTTGTGTTTTGTTAGGTTTGCTGGGACTTGTAGTGTTGTATTAGTATTTCTGGGAGTTGTAGTGTTATGTCAGTGTTCCTGGGAGTTGTAGTGTTTTGTCAGTGTTGCTGGGACTTGTAGTGTTATGTCAGTGTTGCTGGGACTTGTAGTGTTATGTCAGTGTTGCTGGGACTTGTAGTGTTATGTCAGTGTTGCTGGGACTTGTAGTGTTATGTCAGTGTTGCTGGGACTTGTAGTGTTTTGTCAGTGTTTGCTGGGACTTGTAGTGTTATGTCAGTGTTGCTGGGACTTGTAGTGTTATGTCAGTGGTGCTGGGACTTGTAGTGTTTTGTCAGTGTTTCTGGGACTTGTATTGTTATGTCAGTGTTGCTGGGACTTGTAGTGTTTTGTTTGTTTTGCTGGGACTTGTAGTGTTTTGTCAGTGTTGCTGTGACTTGTAGTGTTTTGTCAGTGTTGCTGTGACTTGTAGTGTTATGTCAGTGTTGCTGGTACTTGTAGTGTTTTGTCAGTGTTGCTGGGACTTGTAGTGTTTTGTCAGTGTTGCTGGGACGTAGTGTTATGTCAGTGTTGCTGGGACTTGTAGTGTTTTGTCAGTGTTGCTGGGACTTGTAGTGTTATGTCAGTGTTGCTGGGACTTGTAGTGTTATGTCAGTGTTGCTGGGACTTGTAGTGTTTTGTCAGTGTTGCTGGGACTTGTAGTGTTTTGTCAGTGTTGCTGTGACTTGTAGTGTTATGTCAGTGTTGCTGGGACTTGTAGTGTTATGTCAGTGTTGCTGGGACCTGTAGTGTTTTGTCAGTGTTGCGGGGACCCGTAGTGTTATGTCAGTGTTGCTGGGACCTGTAGTGTTATGTCAGTGTTGCTGGGACATGTAGTGTTATGTCAGTGTTGCTGTGACTTGTAGTGTTATGTCAGTGTTGCTGGGACTTGTAGTGTTTTGTCAGTGTTGCTGTGACTTGTAGTGTTATGTCAGTGTTGCTGTGACTTGTAGTGTTTTGTCAGTGTTGCTGGGACTTGTAGTGTTTTGTCAGTGTTGCTGGGACTTGTAGTGTTTTGTCAGTGTGCCGCTGGGACCTCTGGAGAACAGTTAGTCGCATGTACATGGCTGTGCTAGTGATATGTTCTTACAATTGGCGCACGATTGTAGTTATACTTCCAGCTTCATCGAGACTTGTAGTTCTTCAGGCTCGATCTTATTATAATACTATACTGTAATACTGATCTATTTTACTAGCTTCTGCCAGCGACTAGATGCCCGAGCCATGCCGAGCGATACATTGGCAGATTAGTGCTCTAGTGATTGCTGTGCATGTGCTCCATCACTGTCTACCACTGTCTTCCTGGGACTTGTAGTTCTCCAGCTATACTACACTAATATCTTGTGCCCCACATCTGCCAGCGACTAGCGTTATAGATGCCCGGGCCATGCTGAGCTATACATTGGCAGATCAGTGCTCTAGCGATTGCTATCGATGTGCTCCATCACTGTCTCCCTGGGACTTGTAGTTCTCCAGCTTCTAGTGAATGGAGTTGACTTCTCTATCAGTGACTCAGAAATAACAGGGATTAACGTGCAGTTGGTAGTAAAGTTCCTGTGCCCCCCTATCTTGTCAGGGTGCCTGCTGCCACTTACCTCTGAGCTGCTACCTTGGCATCCACAACTCCAACATTCCTCACCCAGGACCTGACAGGATCCATGCCAGCTGCAAGGGCTTTGTCTCTCAGGGCAGATCCTCCTCTTCCTAAAGTGTCCTGGACCCCAAACATTGAGAGCTGGCAGCGCACAAGTTTTGGGGAGGTCCCAGTGTCCTCCACATACAGCCTCTTGCCAGCCCCCTTGTCACCTGCTCTAACACCACAGCAGCAGCAGCAGCAGGGTGACCCACCACAGTATGCACTGAGACAGCACCAGCCCAGAGCATGAATGAGCCCCCCAGAGGGGAGGGTCCTCCCTGCATCCTCCTTGCTCATTGGACAGCTCCTTGTACAGGACTCTTCCCAGAAGCTGGAGAAATTAACCCTAGCAGTGCTGCAGCAGCATCAGTCCTGCCCCACATCATGTGCACTGCGAGGAGCAGATGCACTGATACAGACACATGCATCTATAGGAGTCATGCACCTATAGCAGCAATGCAATCAGGGTAAATCAAAGCTATTGTGTCTATGGCTCCAACTTCTTCTGTACAATAAATGGCAGAAACATGCAAAGATTCAGGGAAAACCCTAACCCAATAACAGGAAGAGACAGTGCTTGCCTCAGGAGCTTACAATTTATATAACTAAAGGTAGGGACACAATAGGTATAAGTTAGATCAGCCACCAGCACCTGAACCATTGCACAGGTGAACCATGTGCAAGGACAGGTTTACTTCTCAGCTTCATGGGTGACAATTTGGAATGTGGCTGTACTTGAATACAGTGCACACAGTCGAGTCACATTATTATGGCCACTTCCTACTTTGGACATCTGCAGCGTGTAGCTCATAAAGGAAGCCACGTGTGAGGAGTTGGCATGGTGGGTATATAAAATGTGTGATAGGCGGTCTGCACATACACTACTCACAAAATGTTAAGGATATTTGGCTTTCCGGTGAAACTTATGGAAAACGTAAAAATTTCACACTACAGTGATGTTTTATCCTGAAAGTCGGCCATTGAAGTCAGAGCATGTAAAGTTGAATCTCATTTCAAACAATTAAACGAAGCCACCAACAGTGGACGGTGCACACCATCCAAATGTCAGGCTCAATAACGTATCACGTTTCATGCTGTTCTCAAGTCGTGTTAGGGCATGTCTCCATGGCGCGGGTTTTCGGACGGTTTTTCAGCCGGTTTGCGGTTTTTCAGACCGCCTGAAAAACCGGCCGAAAATGAGCAAAATGGTGCTCTATGGAAAACCCGTGCAGCAGTCCTCACTGTATGGGTTTTCCGCCCGGCGGGTTTTCTGCCCGCGGTCCGGCCGCAAAACATTGTGA
This sequence comes from Phyllomedusa bahiana, assembly GCA_025379985.1. Classification (NCBI taxonomy): domain Eukaryota; kingdom Metazoa; phylum Chordata; class Amphibia; order Anura; family Hylidae; genus Phyllomedusa; species Phyllomedusa bahiana. Next base: position 206,501 of record JAODAL010001395.1, read on the forward strand.
TAGCACGATCTTCTGTGCTATCGCGGAGAAAAGCGCCTCCCCCCCCCCCCCCCCCCCCCGCGGCCGTGGGGACGGGCGCAAAACAGGACAAATACTGTCCGGCAAACCAGCCGGCATTTGTCCTGTGCAGTGGGAACGCGCCCTTACTGATTGCTGAGGCATGGCTCCCACTTTTCTTGGAGGTCGCCCCTAAGGCCATTGAGGTTCAGGGGTGCATGAGCTTCTACATGGTGACTCAGCTGATGCCACAGGTTTTCTAGGAGGTTCAGGTCTGGAGAAAGTGCAGCCGCTCCATTTGAGGTTCCTCAGTCTCCAAAAGCCGTTCCCTAATGATGCGACCTCGATGGAGCATTGCCCTCCATGAGGATGACATCAGCCCTGTGTTGTTCATACACAATGACTGGATCAATGATGTTATCCCAGCAGTAGAGGACAGTTCTGTACTGACTAGACACACCTGCCCTCACTATAACACCACCAAAGGCTCGTCTGGTGACAACAGTGGCTGGTGGATAGCGCCCTCCATGATGAATCCAGCCCTGTTGGCGGCCATCATTTCTGCTCAGAGTGAATCGACTTCCATCACTGAACAGCACTGAGGAGCACTGGTCCCTCGTCCAGCATAGGTGATTCCTGGGCCATGCAAGACGATGATGCCTGGTGGTGTGGTCAGGTCATCTAGCACACAGACCACGCTGATAGAAATGGTTACAAATGATCTGATGTGACACTTGGGGCCTCTCACCTCCTTTAATCAAGCCTGCAGTTGTGCGGCATTCATCATCCGATTCTGCAGGGCATTGGTTACAATGAAGCGGCCATCAGTGTGTGATGGAGCCAAAGGAAGCCACTTCTTTGCCTTTCTGTGACTCTCCCAGTCTCTCTATATCTCTGACACAACCTGCTGATGACACTCTGGGACACTCTAAGCTCAGTGGCCACTTCTGTCTGAGAGCATCCTGCTTGAAGCCTCGCACTTACGAGATACTGTTGATCAATTGTAAGGTGTTGTTTTGGTCTCATGATGTCCAAATGTGAACAACATGATGAGGAGGACTGTTTAAATCCCAATTCAAATAGATTCCCTAATTTTATTGGGCGATTTAGGAATTTTGCTATTAAGCTGCTCGTTAGAGATCAGCAAGTTGTGCAAAATGCACTGAAGACCTAAACACTTGGACATGTGCTTTCTAAAGTTCATAGATAGTCTCATTTAGTTCATTTTAAAAAAAATTCAAGAAAGTTTGGGTCACATGTCTGAAAACTGTCTATGTCTAAAACTCACTTTGTTTTCCATAGCAACCAATCACAGCGCCCCTTTCATTTCATATAGTGCCCTGGAAAAATGAGAGGGCCACTCTGATTGGTTGCTATGGGAAACAAAGTAAGTTTTAGACCAAGACAGTTTTCATGCACGTGGCCCTTTATGTTTATCCTGAAGTTTCAACCAAAAGCCAAACATCCCAAACTTATTGTGTGTAGTTTATATCCATTGTTGCTGTCATGGGTAAAAGGGGAGATTTATCAAAGTTTCAAAAAGGGACGATTATTGGCTTTCGGGCCAGGGTGGTAGTATTTCTGAATCTGTGCAGTTTGTGAACTGTGTGTGTGATACTGTAGTGAAAGTGTATGGTGAGTGGACAAATGGCGCTATTGTGTATCAGCGACTTGGAATCTGTGGATTACCATCTGCCATTGATCTGAGAGGTGAATGTTGGCTACGAAGGTGCATGAGGGTGGGCTACACACTACAGTGCGGCAGCTCACCACCAAAATGAGTCAGGTGGTGACCAAACATGCCCAAAACAACAGCTCAGGGATCGTACTGGGTATGGGGCTCCAAGGCAGATGGATAATCAGTGCACCTCTGCTAACCAAGTTGCATCGGCAGGAAAGACTTCAGTTTTCACAACAGTATCAGAATCAGACCTCTGCTATTTGGTAACTGGTTGCCTTCTCCATCAGTCATGTTTTCTGCTTCACCAACAGATAGAATGTTGGTGTTTCAGGTAAGAGACATCAAAGATAAAACACCCTGCAACCATTGCTGGAAGAACACAAGTTGGTGGTGGCAGCGTTATGCTCTGGGGATATTTTCATGGCATTCCCAGGGCCACTCATGCATATGGAAGGCACTCTCAACTGATTTGAGTATGAGTCCATCTTTGCAGATCACGTACACCCATACAAGATTATTGTCTTCCCTACAGTGGATGGGATCTTCCAGCAAGACAAGTTGACATGTCACATTGCTAGAAATGTCGGACATTGGTTGAAAGTTAATGACTAAGACTTCCAAGTACTAATTCTTCAGACTTTAACATTATTAAAGGGGTTGTACCATATCAATAAATGGTCTTCAGAATAAGGGGACAGTGAAAACAAGCAACTTTGCAATTGGATGTCATTTGCAAAGCTGTCTTGTTTTCACTGTCTCCCTTATCTCCGTTTTCTGTAAACACTGTTCCCCAGTGCTGGTCGGACTCCACCTCCTTTCATTTCATTGGCTGATGGCTCTACTAATTTACATTCTATCTGGCCCCGGTCGTATTCACGGAAGCGTGCATTCCTGCCTCTCTCACTCAGAATAAGGGGCTGGCAACATTTCACTCTGCATGGTTAGCAGCTCCACAGTGACACTGCAGCTGCTTCTACAATCAGAAAACAGCAGAATTGTGCCTCGGTGCCTAATGCTACTGCGTGTAAACATAGAAAGGAGACATCTGTGCTGCACTGGATGTTCATAGAAGGCTGGATTCAACTGTAACAAACCTCCAGCTGTGAGAGGAGAAGAGATCAGTGCTCTGAGATCATAGAAGACTGTCTAGGCTGAATGCAGGCCTGTGGTATGTAAACAGCTCTTACAAAATAAGACTGCATAGGGAGAGGAACGACACAGTGACATGTGGACAGAGGGGGGGGGGGGAGAGCACACTGACTCGGGAGCGAGCATGAACAGTGAAGGGGGGATGATGTCATCCCCCTTCAGTTAAGAAACACCCAGCTGGGAGGGGAAGAAACACCCCTGGATTTCAATGGAACTGAAAAAATCAAGCTACAAGAAAACAGCCGAACTGATGAAGCGATACATCCCCTTTAAGCATCTGTAGTAGTACCAGGATGGTGGTGTTGGCTCTATGGCTCCTCCAGCAGCTGTGGGATGTAGTCAGAATGGCTCCAGATACCTGTGATAACCTACCAGAGCCTTACTGAGTCACTCCCAGCCCGTCTAACTGCTGTCCATGCTGCAAGAGGCAGTTACTTTGGTCATAATAATGTGACTCAGCTGTGTAAGCTATAATGTGGAATGATCACTGGTGATCATGATTGCACCACTAGAAAATTACAGCAAAAGCTGTAAAGTGCACTGAGAAGCCTGGAGTGAGGGAAACCTAAAGGAGTTGTATAGAATAAGGAAAAGAGAGTCTGCTCCCCCCACTAGGAATAGCTCAGGACTCCGCACCACTGAAGTGAAAAAGACTGTTGCAGTTACAGACTTCACCTATGGGCAAGGGTGGCAATGTTTCTGGGAAAAATGAAATAAAATAAAGCCCCTGTGATTTGTGGCTTCATGCAGGTGAACCAAATATGAACCTACGATTGTAAACCGGGGAATGGCTGAGGTGCCACAGCAGGGACACATCTCAGCCATGATTCATGCAGTTTATAGGAGCCTGTATCCTTCCTATGGAGCAGCCGACTGACACTCATAAAACAAGGAATTTAATTCTCCCACTGCTGCCTTGTTATTGGATTGCTTCTCCTGATGAAGGGATTGACAGCAATTATAGGAGTATATAAAGAATTACTATATAAGGGTGGCTTTATTATCCGCTGCTTCCATCAAAATGGAATTGTCCAAAGTAGACGACTCCTTTAAGGGCTAATAGCTTCCAGGGAGTTTTTAAACTCTAATATTTATAGGAGTTACCCAGAAGTTACCCTATCAAGTACTGCTGATTCTTCCTTTATACTGGATCCAGAGGGAGTGCAGAAGCTGCAGTCCCAACCAGGATGATGGCTGTAATGAGAGGCATAGCAGCCATAGTAGCTGTTATTGGGCCCAGTGGTTGAGGGGGCTAATAAAGGGGTTGTCTCACTACAGTGATTCATCTTACCTCAGTTCTGTTTTCTTGGTTTCACTCTGAATTCAGGGGTGTGCTTACTGGCTTCTACTAGGCTGCAGTAGAAGCCAGGTCTGTAGCTATAGCAGCCAGTGCTGGCAGTCTATCAGGAGAGATCAAACAGGTCTGTAGCTATAGCAACCTGAGGAGCTGATACAGCCCATACAAGAGGGGATATCTAGGAATAGGTAGGACACTGTTAATGGACACATATTGCAGAGTGACTTGTTTTTGCAAGATCTTTAACATAAAAAGCAATCCTTGTAGTGAGACAACCCTTTTAAGGTGAAAGAACATTGTACCTTTTTGAACAGAATAGTCAATGAGGGGTTTCTGCTATCTAGCACTACAGTGTGAGTTCTCTGATATATATCGCCAGGGCTGCCATGAGTAATTTTAGGGTCCCACACAGTCAAAGCATCTGGGCCCCCAGTCATTACTAATTCCTATATTATACCATATCAGCAGTCCCCTTTTCAATTTGTCCAGGGCTCCTGACAGGAGTATTGTCAATACTGCCCTTATAGCACTATTATTAATACCTTTAATCATTGCTGTTTTAGATTCTTGACATAATTCTAGTTACACCTCTGCCAGGATCTATTCCTTGAAGGAACCAAAATTCATAGGGTACCATAGCAAAATAAAATAGGCTCACACCACCTAATAATTAAATGTGTGAGCAATAGTACCATATATTAGAGAAGCCTCATAGTAGTGCTAAATAGCAGTAAGCCACTAACTTGTTCCCTCGTAAAACGTCTAGTGTTCTTGCATCTGAGTGGGCTCCTTAAAGGGGTTGTCTCACTACGAGAATTGCTTTTTATGTTAAAGATCTTGCAAATACAAGTCACTTTGTAATATATGTCCATTAACAGTGTCCTACCTATTCCTAGATATCCCCTCTTGTACGGGCTGCATCAGCTCCCCAGGTCGCTATAGCTACAGACCTGTTTGATCTCTCCTGATAGGCTGCCAGCACTGGTCGCTATAGCTACAGACCTGGTGTCCTCAGCAGCTCCTTATTGCAGGCCAGTAGTAGCCATTAAACACGCCCCTAAATTCAAAAATGAAGCTGATAAAACAGGACTGAGGTAAGATAAATAAATGGCTTGAGACAACCCTTTTACCCTCTGGGCCCCATATTAGCTGCTATGGCTCTATTTATGCACATAGATCATTTGCATTGGAGCCCAGAAGCTCCAAGATAGGCATCTGGTGGCATCGGGGACTAGTAGACCTCTCAGTGCTAGGGGCTAGGTTTTGACTGATGCTGCACCCACAATAGTGACACTGATTCTTTTCTTGTATCTCTGTGCACATTGTTAATAAACCCTGTATCCTCTCATCACATCTCCAGTAGTCATGATATGACCTCCATGCTCTGGATCCTGGAGGCCGCTGTTGACATTGTTCCAGGGCCTGCCTGTGTGTATTCATGGTTCCCCCTGTGGGTCAGGGTCCATTGTCTCAATGCTTGCTGAGCACTTTGCAGGAGAGCACTCAACATGTCGGTGAGGCCGTGTTTATTCTGTCACTTCAGTCAAGCACCATGTGTTGTCATTATAGACGATCGGTAACTAAAGAAAACACAGCGAGGGTGGAGGACGGAAGGAGAACTTAAAGTCCGCTATAGGGCTACACATTCCCACACATTTATACAGTGTATACAATATATTTATTAATGAATTCTAATACAGCTCTTTTATTTGTTTCTGGCAAAGATGGGTACAGTGGCATAACTAGAATTCATAGAGTCCCATAGCAAAATAAGATGGCCCCCATCACCTGGTGACAATAAACTGAAACTAGAGACGTCGCTGCAGAAAGAGGGGTTTTGAGGCTCCCAGCGCCGCAGCTTCACTAGGAACAGAGCAGTAGTTTACAGCTCTCTGTAAGTGCCGGGAAGCTGAGGAAACCTCCAAACCCTGGCGCTTAACCCTTTGATTGCGCAGTCATTGTCTATGGCATAATCAAAGTGCAATCCCCTGCTCCATTGGGTGATCGGGACTCACGGTGACCCGATGGAGCAGAGGAACATCTGTACAGTCAGCCCTGGAGAACTAGAGTAGCCACAGCGCTGTCTGTATAGGAAGCTTGCAGTCAGGGCACACTGTGTGCTGATCTGACTGCTGCTTGTGTCAGTATGACAAAGATTGTAATGTATTAGCATATATGAATATGCTAATATTTACTAAGTATAACAAAAAGAAAAGTGTTTAACAGTTATCCCTTAATGGGGTTTAAAAAAAGTAAAAAAACAGTGTAGAAAAAATAAACTAAAAAATGTAAATATTTAATAAAAAATAAATTTTGCATACATGACACAAAAAAACCCTACACATATCAGGTATCTACTCTGCTGTTATAACCTGTATACTTCATCTAACAGGTTATTAAGTGTGAAATGTGTATGGTATAAAACAAAAACATAAAATCAATTTTAAAAAATCGAGTAATTTATTTGTAAACTTAAAGGGGTTTTATCATTTCATTAAATGGTCTTCAGAATAAGGGGACTGTGAAAACAAGTAACCTTGCAATTAGATGTCATTAGCAAAGCTGTCTTGTATTCACAGTATTCCTTATCTTGTGTTTTTGTTTACACTGATATCCAGTCCTGGTCGAATCCCTCCGGATCCCTCCTCCTTGCATTTCACTAGCTGAGAGCTCATTTACATTCTGTATAGCCCCCGGTCGTATTCACGGAGCAAGGGACCGTCACATTTTCACTTTATACGGGCAGAAGAAACAGAATTACACTGAAGGGCTTACACGATCAGGAAACAGCACAATTTGTGTCAATCCCTGCCTGACTCAGAGTTAGGGGCCGTAGCATTTTCTCTCTCCACACCCAGCAGAAACAGACTGCAACAGATTCTACAATGAGAAAACATAACAGTTTTGTCTCGGTGCCTAACTCTCCTGCATAGAAGCGAGATCTGTGCCGTTCATAGAGCATCTCCAGCTGTGAGAGGAGAAGAGATCAGTTGCTCAGTCTAGATTGAATGCAGCCTGTGGTATGTATACAGCTCTTACAGAATAAGACTGCATAGGGAAAGACACAGTGACATGTGGACTAAGAGAGGGGAGTCTCGGGAGCCAGCATGCACAGTGAAGGGGGGGATGATGTCACCCAGCTGGGAGGGGAAGAAACGCCCCTGCATCTCCAGAGTTGAGAAGCTGAGAGCAGTGTGAATGTGCCGAACTAAGGAAGCGATACATCCCCTTTAAACTACACCCCCAAAATACAACTTCTTCCGCATAAAACAATTCCGCACACAACTGTGTCACTTAAAAAAAGTTACGACTGTCGAAACGCAGGGAGGCAAAAAAAAGAAAAGCTAGTCATTAAGGCCTTAAGAGTGCTTTCACACAGTGCGTTTTTGGTGCGTTTTCTAATGCGTTTTTTTGTGCAGGAAGGCACAGCAATTAATTACAGCAATGTACAGCATTAATTACTGTGCCTTCCTGCACAAAAAAAACACATCAAAAACGCACTGTGTGAAAGCACCCAAAGGAATTAATGATATAAATAATAATTAAACACACATGGTAGAACTGGAGAGTAGAAACCCACCAACTACTTGTTCCCTACAAAAAGGTACACTGTTCTTGGAGCTTAGTGGGCCCCTTCTATCTCTGGGCTCCAGAGCATTTGCTATAGCTGCTTTGGTTATAGTTACTAATTTGATGTCTCAGAGCCTGAATGGCAATATACAGTGATGCCTCTTAAAGGGGTTGTCCGCTAAAAAAAAATGACATGACATTGGAGCCACAAATGGAAAAAAACAAAAAAGAACTGATACTTACCTTGTGGTCTCCCGCGGCTGCCGCTCTTCAGCTTACTGGCGATCCGCTCCTCTTGACTTCTAGGTCCTCACCTGCATTCACTTACAGTAGAGCATGAACTGTTTCTAGATGTTGGGATGTGAACAGAAAGTCATAAAGAGTAGATCGCCAGTGAGTTCCAGAGTAGAGGCAGCGGGGGACAGCAAGGTAGGTATCAGTGGGGGCGGGGGTTTTCTCCCTCCTTGGCCCCAAGGTCATTTCATTTTTTTTTTAAGTAAACGACCCATTTCGCTACTATAAAATTAGACAGATTTGAATTTCAAGGATTTAGAAAAGTTGGATGAGAACCCTTAGGCCATGTCACCACAGCACGGTTTTTCAGCTGGTTCTCGGTTTTGAAAACCGGCTGAAAAACTTTTACACGGACCTTAATGGAAAATCCGTGCAGCGGTCCCCACTGCACGGATTTTCCGCCCGGTGGTTTTTCAGACCGCCGGCGGTCCGAAAAACATAGATCATGTTCATTCTTCCGACTGGTTCTTGGACGGAATCTGAACAAGTTAATGTGAAGGGGGAGGGCTTTTCTCCGCAAACCACGGAGAAAGGCCATCCCCTGCCGACCGTGTGCACGGCACGAAAACAGGACAAATACTGGTCGGATAAACCAACCGGTATTTGTCCTGTGCCGTGTGAACAGCCCATTAAAATGTCAGCTTTATTGGTTGCCTCCCAGTTACATGAATTTATTAAACCAGTCTAGGCGTTGTTTTCTACCCATTTATGTTGTGTTATTGAGACAATTACTTGACATCAGCTTCAATATTACGCATACTTGCCAACTTTTTCAAAGTGTTCTTCAAGGGAATTTTGAGTTGCGTCGTGGCATGGGCATTGCCTCCAAAATTTTGCGCAAACCACACCTCTCTTTTTTACACAAAGCCACTCCCTGTCCAGCTGAGGTTTTGCACCAATTAAGGCTATGTCCACACAGCACTGGTTTATGGTCGGATTGTTGGCAGATTCAGCATTTAGAATCTGTCGAAAATCCGACTGTAGCCATTGCACCATAAACTGCAATAGAAAATCCGAGCTGTAGCCTGTGCTGTGTAGACTGCAATAAAAAATCCGAGCTGTAGCCTATACAGCATGGATTTTCTACTGCCAACAGAACATGTTCTATCTTCCACTGGATTACCGTTAGATTCCTGTAGCCCCAATGTACTGGGCCAGCAGGAAATCCGAAAACCAACTGCTGTTTTTATCGAAAACCCGTGTCAAAAACCGCGGTATGGCGAAGCTAAGATACCGTCAGATTTCCGACAGTATTTTAACTATGCTTTGTAGACCTGACCTAAGTGTTTGGGCAGGACAGACCATGAGAGGTGCTAGAGAGGAGTGCTGTGCTCTAGAATGAGAAAGAATGGACATGAGGTCTATGCTTTGAGATGGTTTGGAGGCTGCTGAAACGTTGGTGGTCTGTTAAGTATAACAGGAGATGCAGACCTATGTAAGGCTCTATAAGCGGCTGTTCACGCCCTGCTTTTGTCTCCGACCATAGTATCTTTAAGCATACCATCAGATCGTTACAGGCATCCAGGCATTTTCTCCCAGGTACATTCGCGGAATGTATCATTTGGTTTCATGGACATTGAGAGATTGGTCAAGTCTAAATGGGGAGGAGATCTTAAAGGGGTTTTGCCACAATCTAATTTCATACCTCCTGCATCCAGCTCTTCAGCTGTGTGTGCTCAAAAGGGGGCGTGTGTGATTTGTTTGAATTGCATATCATGTGACCCTGCAGAATGACATCACCATGCCTTACCTCTCTGTAGTCAAAGAAAGGTCTGTTTATGTAATTTGCTGTGAGTAGCTACAATGTAGCTCAGAGGTAAAGTTTTTGCCTCGCAGCACAAAGGTCCAAGGTTCAAATCACTGCAGGAACCAAACCTGTGGATTTTCTTTCCTCTTTATCAATGCACAGACCTGATTGAGGTTTCTTTTTTATTTATTTGCACTGCTTGACTAATTACTAAGGAGCACAGAGGACGGGAGTAGCATGACAGCACCTGGGGTTTGAACACTTAGTAGCTGCTTGAGAGGAGAGGTGATGTCTGAGCATGTCTGACCAGGACTGAGGAGCTCTCAGCCCTGGTCGTATCCCCTGGAGATGAGCATAAACAATGGATCATTAGAGGAGCAGCTAAAACAAAAACGATGCATAATTTTTAATAATGATGAACAGTGAAAATGTTTATTATTTCATTTGCAAGTTTACTACATCAATTTTACTTCATGACAAAACCCCTTTAATAAGAAACTATTTAGTAGAGAGGCGCAGTGGATCTTCCACCTAGGTTCCTGGCAGGCTGAAAGGTTAAGCAGGAAATTTCTTACCAATATTAGGATAACATGTTTTCTTTTTGCATAACATTGCCATTTTAAATAGCTAGTAGAGATTCCTATTACGATGTATGATTAGTACGGCACTATATGGGTGGTGCATATTTTTGCTTTTCTGGATGTCCAATGAGAGAACTATATATGACGGGAGGAGGTTCTATATCTATGGAGCCTCGCCGTCCTAATACCACACGCTATGAGTAAGGACATTCTCCGAAACCCGTTAGCGATTTCTTGGATTATGCTTCTGTAAACGCGTTGGACTATGATTATACCTTTTTAAAGCTATTATAATAAATTCTATAAAGTTTTAACCATTGTATCTCTCCCTGACGGGAGCTGGCTCTTGTTCATGTTTACCAATGATTTATCCAAGAAGTGGCCCCTCTTGGCCATGCATCCACCAGCGCGACTTGGACCATTGATATTGGCTTGAGCTGACATAGTTTCCTTTTTCTCTGCAAGTATCATACCATAAAAATGTACACCAATGTACGCATAGCTGGAGCCATAAAGAACAATGGCGCACAAGTAGTCTACATGGCAAGGATTTATAGTCGGCTTCTAACAATGTTTTTGAATTTTGAAATTGTTTCTGGGCGGTACCCACTGGTGGGCACTGGCATCCAAACTGTATTTTGTCATGTATGTTAGAGCGTATTTTGTGCCAAAATACATGCAAATCAATTTTCTAAACACCTCCCATAGACTGCAATGTAAAATACGCGTGGTCATTCACACGACATGTATTTTATTTTTATATTTTTCGCCATGTACTGTACATTCCAGAAAAGAATTGACATTGTCAAATCTTTCAGGCATTTATGTGACATAATAAAGCATAGGAGGCAGAAATCTGCCTGGGGTGCTACGGGTTATTTTTTTTTATTGAAATTACTCACTTGCAAGCGCGTAATTTCAACAATGCAATAAACGCAGATTACGCACCAAAAATATTACGCCATGCGAATGTACCCTAAGGGTGTGTATTTGGAGGAGTGACTTCCTCCATCTTAGCCATACCCTCCTCTCACCTGGCTGCATGAGGCCCGTGTAATCAGTGTTAATGGATATATGGCGGCTTTGCCACACACAGACGCATTAGGTTAATTTCACATGGCGTGTTGGATTGGATTCTGGAGCCCTTGAGAGCCATCTAGAATAAGAAAAAAAGACAAAATTCACAGAACTCTCAATTGAAAAAGGATTAAAAAAAGGTATTTATTCTAGTGTGTCCAAACCACATTTCAGCTTGTCTATGGGAGTGCTGCAAATGTCTTCTTATTCTATGTACTCTGGGATCTCTGAAAGCTTTGTTTTGCGGACACCCTTCATCTACTCTTGTTGGAAGTGCTGCTTTTTACTTTTTATTTATCTATCTATCTTTCTATCTATCTCAATTCTATCTATCACATATCTATCTATCTATCTATCTATCTATCTATCACAAATATATATATATATATATATATAATATATATATATATATATATATATATATATATAATATATATCTATCACATATCTATCTATCTATCACATATCTATCTATCTATCTACACTCACCGGCCACTTTATTAGGTACACCTGTCCAACTGCTCGTTAACCCTTAATTTCTAATCAGCCAATCACATGGCGGCAACTCAGTGCATTTAGGCATGTAGACATGGTCAAGACAATCTCCTGCAGTTCAAACCGAGCATCAGTATGGGGAAGAAAGGTGATTTGAGTGCCTTTGAACGTGGCATGGTTGTTGGTGCCAGAAGGGCTGGTCTGAGTATTTCAGAAACTGCTGATCTCCTGGGATTTTCACGCACAACCATCTCTAGGGTTTACAGAGAATGGTCCGAAAAAGAAAAAACATCCAGTGAGCGGCAGTCCTGTGGGCGGAAATGCCTTTTTGATGCCAGCGGTCAAAGGAGAATGGGCAGACTGGTTCGAGCTGATAGAAAGGCAACAGTGACTCAAATAGCCACACGTTACAACCAAGGTGGGCAGAAGAGCATCTCTGAACGCACAGTACGGCGAACTTTGAGGCAGATGGGCTACAGCAGCAGAAGACCACACCGGGTGCCACTCCTTTCAGCTAAGAACAGGAAACTGAGGCTCCAATTTGCCCAAGCTCATCGAAATTGGACAGTAGAAGATTGGAAAAACGTTGCCTGGTCTGATGAGTCTCGATTTCTGCTGCGACATTCGGATGGTAGGGTCAGAATTTAGCGTCAACAACATGAAAGCATGGATCCATCCTGCCTTGTATCAACGGTTCAGGCTGGTGGTGGTGGTGTCATGGTGTGGGGAATATTTTCTTGGCACTCTTTGGGCCCCTTGGTACCAATTGAGCATCGTTGCAACACCTTGTGGAATCTATGCCACGAAGAATTGAGGCAGTTCTGAAAGCAAAAGGGGGTCCAACCCGTTACTAGCATGGTGTACCTAATAAAGTGGCCGGTGAGTGTATATGTCTATCTATCTATCTATCTATCTATCTATCTATCTATCTATCTATCTATCTATCTGTCAATCATATCTATCTATCTATCTATCTATCTATCTATCTATCTGTAAATCATATCTATCTATCTATCTATCTATCTATCTATCCGTCTATCCGTCTGTCTGTCTGTCTGTCTATCTAATCTTCATGTATCCATCTTTCTCTCTCATGCTATTATCTATTTATCTATCTATCTAGGTATTTTTTATCTGGCCTTCTGTTTATCTCTCTTTCTATCTATATCTCATTTATCTATCATCTTTTTCTATCCTCCAATAAATCTATCCATTTGCTTATCTTAAACGATTGTATTTTTTGTATTGTTTCTCCATTTTAGGGGCGGCCTCTGACAACCTCCTGCAGTCATGTGCGTGAACTATGCCTGTTTCTGTTTGGCCATATTCTCCAGTCCCTCTACAGAGCAGTGAAAGTTTCCTGTAGTGCGATATCCCCAGCAGGTGAAAGTCAGCTTTACATCATTTAGCCAGACGGCCAGGATGGATTTACTTCCACTTATAAGCCCTTGATCTGACTGTAGCAGGAAATTATCACACCTTTAAGAAGCGGCAGCAGGTGAATTCCAAGAGATTAAAGAGAATAATGGCAGCGAGCGTCCTCTGAGGACTCAGACATCTAAACGCTTGTTACTTCAATGTATAATATCCTGAGAATACTGACAGTACACTG
>JAODAL010001395.1:225000-233274 GCA_025379985.1 Phyllomedusa bahiana
GGTGGGCTCCAAGAATCAACTCCACTGGTGGTCCCCAAGAATCAACTCCACTGGTGGGCCCCAAGAATCAACTGCACTGTTGGGCCCCCGAATCAACTCAATTGGTGGGCTCCAAGAATCAACTCCACTGCTGGGCCACAAGAATCAACTGCACTGGTGGCCTCAAGAATCAACTCCATTGGTGGCCCCAAGAATCAACTCCACTGGTGGGCGACTAGAATCAGCTCCACTGGTAGGTCCTAAGAATCAACTCCACTGGTGGGCCCCAAGAATCAACTGCACTGTTGGGCCCTTAGAATCAACTCAATTAGTGGGCTCCAAGAATAAACTCCACTGTTGGGCCACAAGAATCAACTCCACTGGTGGCCCCAATAATCAACTCCATTGGTGGGCCCCCAGAATCATTTCCACTGGTGGGCCCCTAGAATCAACTCCACTGGTAGGCCCCAGGAATCACCCCACTAGTGGGCCCCTAGAATCATCTCAACTGGTGGGCCCCTAGAATCAACTCCACTGTTGGGCCCCAAGAATCAACTCCACTGGTGGGCCCCAAGAATCAACTCCACTGGTGGGCCACAAGAATCAACTCCACTGGTGGGTCATAAGAATCAACTCCACTGTTGGGCCCTTAGAATCAACTCAACTGGTGATCCCCAAGAATCATCTCCTGCTGGACCCCGAGAATCAACTCCACTGGTGGGGCCCCCCGAATCAACTCCACTGGTGGCCCAAGAATCAACTCCACTGTAGGCCCCAAGAATCAACTGCACTGTTGGGCCCTTAGAATCAACTCATTGGTGGCCCCAAGAATTTAACCCCCACTGGTGGGCGACAAGAATCAGCTCCACTGGTAGGTCCTAAAATCAACTCCACTGTGGGGCCCCCAAGAAAACAACTGCACTGTTGGGCCCTTAGAATCAAATCAATAGTGGGGTCCAAGGATCAACTCCACTGCTGGGCCACAAGAATCAACTCCACTGTGGGCCCCAATAATCAACTCCATTGGTGGGGGGCCCCAGAATCATTTCACTGGTGGGCCCCTAGAATCAACTCCACTGGTAGGCCCCTAGAATCATCTCCACTGGTGGGCCCCTAGAATCATCTCAACTGGTGGGCCCCTAGAATCAACTCCACTGGTGGGCCCCTAGAATCAACTTCACTGTTGGGCCCCCAGAATCAACTCCACTGGTGGGCCCCTAGAATCAACTCCACTGGTGGGCCCCAAGAAATCGACTCCACTGGTGGGCCCCAAGAATCGACTCCACTGGTGGGTGACAAGAATCAGCTCCACAGGTGGGTCATAAGAATCAACTCCACTGTTGGGCCCTTAGAATCAACTCAACTGGTGATCCCCAAGAATCATCTGCTGCTGGACCCCGAGAATCAACTTCACTGGTGGGCCCCAAGAATCAACTGCACTGTTGGACCCTTAGAATCAACTCAATTGGTGGGCTCCAAGAATCAACTCCACTGCTGGGCCACAAGAATCAACTCCACTGGTGGGCCCCAAGAATCAACTCCACTGGTGGGCCCCAAGAATCAACTGCACTGTTGGGCCCCAAGAATCAACTGCACTGTTGGGCCCTTAGAATCAACTCAATTGGTGGGCTCCAAGAATCAACTCCACTCGTGGGCCCCAAGAACCAACTCCCCTGGTGGCCCCAAGAACCAACTCCCTGGGTGGCCCCAAGAATCAACTCCATTGGTGGCCCCAAGAATCAACTCCACTGGTGGGCGACAAGAATCAGCTCCACTGGTAGGTCCTAAGAATCAACTCCACTGGAGGGCTCTAAGAAACATCTCCTCTGGTGTTCTCCAAGATTCAACTCCACTGGAGGGACCCAAGAATCAACTGCACTGTTGGGCCCTTAGAATCAACTCAATTGGTGGGCTCCAAGAATCAACTCCACTGCTGGGCCACAAGAATCAACTCCACTGGTGGCCTCAAGAATCAACTCCATTGGTGGCCCCAAGAATCAACTCCACTGGTGGCCCCAAGAATCAGCTCCACTGGTAGGTCCTAAAGAATCAACTCCACTGGTGGGCCCCAAGAATCACTGCACTGTTGGGCCCTTAGAATCAACTCAATTAGTGGGCTCCAAGAATCAACTCCACTGCTGGGCCACAAGAATCAACTCCACTGGTGGCCCCAATAATCAACTCCAGGGGTGGGCCCCCAGAATCATTTCCACTGGTGGGCCCCTAGAATCAACTCCACTGGGGGGCCCCCAGAATCCTCTCCACGGGTAGGCCCCTAGAATCATCTCCACTGGTAAGCCCCGAGAATCAACTTCACTGATGGGCCCCAAGAACTGACTCCACTGCTGGGCCCCAGAATCAACTCCACTGGTGGGCCCCAAGAAAACAAATCCACTAGTGGGCCCCAAGAAAACTACTCCACTGGTGGGTGACAAGAATCAGCTCCACAGGTGGGTCATAAGAATCAACTCCACTGTTGGGCCCTTAGAATCAACTCAACTGGTGATCCCCAAGAATCATCTCCTGCTGGACCCCGAGAATCAACTCCACTGGTGGGCCCCAAGAATCAACTCCACTGGTGGGCCCCAAGAATCAACTGCACTGTAGGGCCCTTAGAATCAACTCCATTGGTGGCCCCAAGAATCAACTCCACTGGTGGGCGACAAGAATCAGCTCCACTGGTAGGTCCTAAGAATCAACTCCACTGGTGGGCCCCAAGAATCAACTGCACTGTTGGGCCCTTAGAATCAACTCAATTAGTGGGCTCCAAGAATCAACTCCACTGCTGGGCCACAAGAATCAACTCCACTGGTGGCCCCAAAAAACAACACCATTGGTGGGCCCCCAGAAAAAATTCCAATGGTGGGCCCCCAGAATATCAACTCCAGGTAGGCCCTAGAATCATCTCCATGGGGGGGCCCCTAGAATCATCTCAACTGGTGGGCCCCTAGAATCAACTTCACTGTTTTGGGGCCCCCAGAATCAACTCCCCCTGGTGGGCCCCAAGAATCGACTTCACTGGTGGGCCCCAAGAATCAATTCCACTGTTGGGCCCCAAGAATCGACTCCACTGGTGGGTGACAAGAATCAGCTCCACAGGTGGGTCATAAGAATCAACTCCACTGTTGGGCCCTTAGAATCAACTCAACTGGTGATCCCCTATAATAATCTCCTGCTTGTCCCCGAGAATCAACTTCACTGGTGGGCCCCAAGAATCAACTACACTGGTGGGCCCCAAGAATCAACTGCACTGTTGGACCCTTAGAATCAACTCAATTGGTGGGCCCCAAGAATCAACTGCACTGTTGGGCCCCCAAGAATCAACTCAATTAGTGGGCTCCAAGAATCAACTCCACTGCTGGGCCACAAGAATCAACTCCACTGGTGGCCCCAATAATCAACTCCATTGGTGGGCCCCCAGAATCATTTCCACTGGTGGGCCCCTAGAATCAACTCCACTGGTAGGCCCCTAGAATCATCTCCACTGGTGGGCCCCTAGAATCATCTCAACTGGTGGGCCCCTAGAATCAACTTCACTGTTGGGCCCCTAGAATCAACTCCACTGGTGGGCCCCAAGAATCGACTTCACTGGTGGGCCCCAAGAATCAATTCCACTGGTGGGCCCCAAGAATCGACTCCACTGGTGGGTGACAAGAATCAGCTCCACAGGTGGGTCATAAGAATCAACTCCACTGTTGGGCCCTTAGAATCAACTCAACTGGTGATCCCCAAGAATCATCTGCTGCTGGACCCCGAGAATCAACTTCACTGGTGGTCCCCAAGAATCAACTACACTGGTGGGCCCCAAGAATCAACTGCACTGTTGGACCCTTAGAATCAACTCAATTGGTGGGCCACAAGAATCAACTCCACTGCTGGGCCACAAGAATCAATTCCACTGGTGGGCCCCAAGAATCAACTCCACTGGTGTGCCCCAAGAATCAACTGCACTGTAGGGCCCATAGAATCAACTCAATGGGTGGGCCACAAGAATCAACTCCACTGGTGGCCTCAAGAATCAACTCCATTGGTGGCCCCAAGAATCAACTCCACTGGTGGGCGACAAGAATCAGCTCCACTGGTAGGTCCCAAGAATCAACTCCACTGCTGGACCCCGAGAATCAACTCCACTGCTGGACCCCGAGAATCAACTCCACTGGTGGGCCCCCAGAATCAACTCCACTGGTAGTTCCCAGAATCAACTCCACTGGTGGCACCCAGAATCAACTCCACTGGTGGCACCCAGAATCAACTCCACTGCTGGGCCCCCAGAATCAACTCCACTGCTGGGCCCCCAGAATCAACTCCACTGGAGGCCCGAAGAATCAACTCCACTGGTGGGCCCCCAGAATCACTTCCACTGGTGGGCCCCCAGAATCACTTCCACTGGTGATGCCCTGAGAATGAACTCTACTGGTGGGCTCCAGGCATCCCAGTTTAACCATTTTACAGTATCATCCAAGTGGATGAGATTTTACCAATCCACATGGTGCTGATTTCTTCTGGGCAGACAGACCTGTACTGTGGATTTGTATATCTGCAGGGCATCCTTTTCTATTGCAGAATCAGGATGGATCTATTGAAAATCTTCCCCAATGAGAAAAGAGGAGAATAAAAATCTGTAATAAAATATATCATCAGTGGATACACAGCAAAATCCACAACTGTGGATCTCAAAACTATTACTTTCTTTCCTTTTTGCTTAATCTACAAGAAAATACTGTACAATGTGTACAATGCTTGAAATGTTTGGTATCCTTCACATGATTTATAATGTGGAAAATTGCATCAAAGAAACACAACATAGATGCACACATGTGCTGGAGGTCTGTGGGAAGAAAACTGCCACAAATTGCCAGGAAAAAACACTATACCACCAGCATGCTGCATTTAGAAAAAAAACTGCCGCCGACCTAACAAATACATCTAAAGTGAAAAAAGAAAAGTTGGCCAATGCAGTTTTTGCAAATAAAAACACTTGAAAAATGCACACAGCGACCCTATCAAGTACACATGCATTTTTCCAGCCTTTTTGCAAGTGATTTTTCAAAAAACATGTTAATCCATGCTAAAAGGCTTATCTAGAGGTCCACTCATGCTTTTTTTTTTACCCCTACATCCTCCATAAAGCTTTAAAACTGTTTTTTATTTAGACTCATGCCGTTTTTGTAGCTTAATTTGCAATAAAAGTGTGTATTTTTAGATGTATTTTCTTATATTCTCATGTGGTTTCTTTTTTTTTTTGTTTTCTTTTTACTTTAGCAGGTTCCCCCTTTACAAACTATATAAATTGCTACAAAAACACAGCAAAAAAAAAAAAAAAACAACACACACGACCATATGCATTTTTTTTGTTGTGCAGAAAAATTCAATATAGGTCTATGGGTAAAAAAAAAAATTGCCTCAAAATACCTAAAAAAAAAAAAATTACACATACTGCATTTTATATAAAACTACTGCTGACCCCAAAAATGCACCTAAAGTAAAAAAAAAAAAAGAAAACGCAACATCTTTAGGCTATGTTTACACGGCTTATACTGGGACGGATTTCAGCCGGTAATACGCCCCGTACTGCGTAATTACGGTGAAATCCGCCCCAGTCATTCGTAACCCACAGTTCTCATAGAGAACTAGGATTACTCTTTTCCCCCCTGCCGAAAATTTTGGAAAAGCGGGGAAGAAGGACATGTCAATTATTCCACGGCGTTACGCCCGAGAAAATGCAGTCGGGGGGGTCCGGCTGACCACCCCCCCAAATTTAAGCCGTGTGTACAACCCTTAGGCATATATTTTTGCCTATTGTTTTCCACTAAATCTGGTGCAAATTTTTTTTGCAAAAAAAAAAAAAATGCAAAATTTTTTGAACCTTAATCCCCCCAAAGGGGGTTGTCTTAGAATGACAATCCCTATTTATATACCATATAAAAGGACAATTGGATGTCAAGACGGGGCCCCTATTGTGTGAGACTGTAGGAAATTTCTGGCGAAACAATTCACTGCAATGCCATTATGTTTTAAAAATTATTGCCTGGATGCAGTTCCCCTAATGAAAAAGGCTAATTAAATCCCATAAATGATTTTAAAAACTGAGTTTTTTTGTAATTTAAAATTGTTTTAACCAATTTTACACATAGTATAACTGTATGCAGAGTATATACCCCCAACCGTCTGCGCTTATATACATATTGCTTTGTGTATTCACTGTAACAAGGGAAATAACACTTTAAGCAAGTACAGGATACGTGACATTTCCTGACCCAGCCTTTTTCACTTTAAAACCCAAAGGAAATTCCTTTTCTTTATTTGAACCCCCCCCGTACAATTTTTGGGAATCCCCACCAATAGGGGGAGCTGTCCCAGAGAGGATTTGCATCTTACTAGACCCAGATCATCTCATTAATGCAAGTAATACTGCGGATGAGGTCACGGAAGCTTGAAATTACTAAGGTCTCTATGTCTGGGGAAATCCTCGTGGCCCCCCCCTTTTGGGGATTTTTTCTTTTTCTCCCTTTTCCTCTGCTGGTTACTTGATTTTTTTACTGGGGGTTCCCCTTCCCTTCCACCCTGGGGAGCTTTTGCCTTGGGGTTTTCCCTGAGTTGGAAACCTTTTCACAGTTAAAGGGGTCTGTCTGGAGGACCTTTTAATAGCCTGTTGTGTGCAGTCTTCCATAACTAGCGGTAGCAGGTTTGGGTTTGATTTATTAAAAAGTCATAATTGGGAAATACTCTCTTTTAGATTAACATATTCCTGGTGGGATTGGGGGCATTCCTGGGGGTGCGGCTAAAATTATCCAGAATCGGGAGAGAAATGTTTATCAAGTATGCTAATAAAGACAGAAGGGGCATCATCATTAATATATGACGTTTAGTTATGTCATTAGGTCGGGAAGCGGCTCACTCACTAAACCTGCCCCATACACAGCAGGTAGTAGCGGTTAGTCACAGCCTTGCTGCCAGCAGCCTGGATCGGAGAGCGCTCTGTTCCCAGCATTTTAAACACATAGATGCTGTGGAAAAGGGACTTGCGGAAATAAGGTTTTGAAAAGGGGCAGGCACACCCTCCAAATTTTCCCTTTGGCCGCTGCAACAAGATGGCAGGACGCTGACTGGCTGCTCATGGCAGCCAGGAGCCTACAATTTACAATAACCTGCTGCCTCTACATCATAATACTCCCACCTCCTTTATTGTAGATTGTACGCTCTTGAGGGCAAGGTCCTCTCACCTTCTGTACCATTTGTTATTTATTTTTACAAATTCCCCTCTTATATTACTTACCAGAACCACTTTGTACAAAACCTTGGAATGAATTGCGCTCAGACATAAATAATAATGATAATGAAGACCTGCGTGGCTGCCATGTTACTACTCCTATTACATGCTGGCTTAGGCAGGGCTTAATAAGAGAGCCATTATTTGTACACTGTTCCCCAAAAAATTAACGTAAAACAGTGTACAAATAATTGGTGGTTATGTAGAAGTAAAAAAGAAAAAAGTTCAAATAAATTAATAAATATTAAAAGTTCAAAACGCTCCCTTTTTGCCATAACTGAAAAAAAATGTAAAAAAAAGTTAATGTCACGGAAAATGGCGTTGCAACACAATCTTGCAAATTAAAAAAAATATATATTTTTTTAAAGTATTAAATTAAAAAACTTGGCATCAACAAAATCGTACTGACTTTAAAAACGGGAAAAAATGTTTGTTTTTTGTGAACCCCTAAAACAACCCTCCCAAACCCCAAAAAATGTGTTCATTGCTTCAGGTTCCACCCCAAAAAGAATTGTTTTAGGATTCCCAGTAAATTATACTACATTTTTAATATGCAAAATTATTCCACTTTTGTCTCACAAGTCCCCTGAAGCAGAATTTCAAGTATAACAAGGGCATGGTAAATGATGGGGGTTTGGGGAAATAGGGGCCCAGGTGACTCTGTTACCCCCATAGTCCATGTAAACCTGCACTAGTCCTGAGGACCTTTAGTAAATACCACATTTTTGCAAAAGCATTTGCCCATTTCAACTGTATTATCAGGATATCTGATTTCTAATAATTCCATGAATGAAATAACACCAGTATCATAAAAAGGGGGGGAAACTTGGGTGGTAGAAGGAGGGTTTGGGCTTTTAGGGTTCCGGGCCTTTAATAACACAATTACAGGTGCCTATTGATTTTCTACTGCTGTTTTCAATGACAATGAAGTGGGCGTAGACTGAGATCCGGCTGGCAGGCACCCATGTGCAGTCATATACATAAAGATGCTCTGGATAATACTTTGTCCCAGGGAACTTCCCAAA